>CAUYPO010064938.1:0-39951 GCA_963574435.1 Cheirogaleus major
TCCCCATGATGAGCATATTACATTAGTATGGGGCACTTGTCACGGACGGCATCGATGCGTTATTGCTACCCAAAGCCTAAACTTCATCCAGATTTCCTTGCTTTTTACCCGACACCCCCTTCTGTCCCGGGCTCCCACCCAGACGTCACGTCTCCCCGGGCTCCTCTGGGCCGTGACAGTTTCGCAGACTTTCCCTGGTTTTCACGACCTTGACGGATTGGAGGGGACTGGTCAGGGATGTTGTAGACTGTCCCCACCTGGGATTTGCTCCTGGCCAGGCGGGGGCTCCTGTGTGTGTTTGGGAGGAAGAACGCAGAGGCGAGCACCGTCCTCATCGCGTCCTGCCAAGGGCGTACTCTGTCACCAGGACCCGTCCCTGCAGGCGCCGTCCGTGCCCAGCTGGCTGCGGTGGTGTCTGCGGGTTTCTCTGCCGGGAACATGCTCTGCTTTTCATTTTACTCCAACTGCATGCTATTCTCTGTGGAAGGAAGTCACTGCGCTCAACCCACACTTAGAGTAGAAGTCGCATCCCCCGTCAGAATGGAACAGCCGTGTGAACTGTCTGGAGTCCGGCCCCGTTTCCTCAGCTACTCCACTGCCCTCTGACACGAGGACAGACTCTAGGACATTATTCTACACTTTGGGTTATAATCTGATACTACCTTACTACTTTATTCTTTGCTCAAATATTTAAGCTCTTTCAGTTGACTCCTGTGTCCCTGTGAAATGCCCCCACCAATGTGAAATTTCACTCATTCACTCCTTCATTCAATCATTCTGCGCAGCCTTACTTCCCTGGCACAGAAAGCCAAGCTCATCTTATATGTTTCCTGGCCGAGTCCTAGGAGCAGCCATTTCTCTGCGGGTCCTGGTTTTTTCTGTCGGGAATGGTATCTACCTGTGCACCAGGTCTGCTTGTTGCTACACGGGCATCTTGTCTTTTAGGTCTTCTCGGCCTATTGGGCCTGGAGACACACGTGTGCATGCTAACCCACACATATATGCACATCTGTAGGTATTCCTACATGTGACATCTGTATCTCTATGGAGTTAAATGTGCGTTCATACCGATATCTCCAACCCATTCCCATGTGGATCATTCCAGCCACTGCCCTGGTTGTCTGTGACCTCCCACTGGAGCACTGAGAAGCCTGGCTCTCACGGCAGCTGCCCACCCCTTAAGGGCTCAGTCCAGTCTGCGTGTACAGAAGTATCAGAGTAGCTGAACTGAGCCCCGTGGGAAGCGGCTTCATCAGCCCAGCCACGGAGCATTCGCACGGGTCCCTTCACCTCCAGCCTTCCGGCCTCTACTCCTTTCTAAAGCCACAGAGCAGGCACCTTTTCCCTCCTCTCAGTGAGATTGTTTTTTATATTTGTAACACAGTTCATTGTTTTGTCACATTCTACATCCATGTAGGAGGATCCTCCTGTCTTCCTATATATATATATATATTTTTGTTTTTGAGACAGGGTCTTGCTCTGTCGCCCAGGCTGGAGTGCAGTAGCATCATCACAGCTCACTGCAGCCTCAAGCTCTGGGGCTCAAGTGATCCTCCTGCTTCAGCCTCCCAGGTGTTCCCCTTTAACCCTTTTTGTAACAAAACACAGCAAGACATGCGTATCACTCTGCATCTTGCTTCGTTCTGCTTAATGTGTCTCAAGGATCTGTCCTTCTTGGCACACAGAGAAAGTCCTCATTCTGGGTCACAGCTGCTTGCTCTTTGGTGTGTGGATGGGCATGATTTGCTGGACACCTACGGTGTTTGCAAGGCATTGCTGTTACAAAGGAGCTGTGGGCAATTTTGAACCTGCCATTGCAAAGGAAGGCGGTACTCTGCAGCATGATATCCCAGAGCGGGAGGGAGTCAAAGGGCAAGCAATATTGCGGTTTTATGGGTGTTGGTCACCTGCCCTCAGATTGGCCCTGTTGGCACCATGCCCTCTGCAGCCTGCTGAGGGTGTGCTGCCAGGTGCTGGGTGTTGCCAGTCCCCGAGGTGACAAAGGGTTCCGTGGGGTCGTTTTGCGTGTCTTGAGAGGGCAGAGATTTAGCAAAAATGTATTTTCGGGCCATAGACAGGAACTGTCACTCCAGTCCCTCGAGTTTCCTCTGGCATCTGAATGGAGGCTGCTTCCCAGGTGTGGTTTCATTCGCTGCAGCTGCTGGCGGAGGGGCCAGGGACCAGCCCGACTCTTTGAAATAAAACCAGCAGCAAATTTTATTTGTTGAAAATTAAAAGTAAAGGGACCGAGGAAAACACCAGCTAGATCCCAGCTGAAGTATATCCACAAACAATTCATGGCCAGGCCTCCCAAAACCGCCTAGGCCACAATGAAGGGAGGGCAGGAGACGGTCGCAGCCAAGAGGAGCCCAGAGAGGCGCCTCGCTTGGGTGCCTGGTCCTTCCCGTGGCACTGCGGCAGCATGTCCTCCCTGCTGGCGCGATGGCGACCTGCGACGTGCTGTCCTGCGGGGATCCTGGGACGGAAGAGGGACGCTGGGGAGCTAAGGAAGTCGAGTAGCGGCGTCCTAGCTGGTCATCCGCTGTGACCACGTGCCCTGGTGGAGGCAGATGGTAACTTCGGGGAAGCCCTGGACTGTCGTCCCAACTTCTCTGTCTATCCGGAATTGTTTTAAACTGAAAAGTATAGCTTTAACAGGACATAAAGGAGAAGAGCCACTTGAGAAGGTGAAACGACCCAGGACTGTGCTGGGTGCTGGGTGCTGCGCGCGAGGCCACCTTGTCCAGCTCCCACGCGCCTGTGAGCGACTCTGATGTCTGTGGTGCTGCCACACCCTGTTTTAAACCCCAGCACAGTCCCATGGGGCGAGGTCTGCTGTCCCATTTCACGGACAGGGTGACTGCCGCGAGAGTGGCAAGACAACTTCCCCAAGCGCCCCCACCAGCACAAGGCCACCCGGGATTGGGGGTACCTGCAGAGCGCCGCTGCGTGCCAGGCACCAGGGTCGGGGCTGAGCCCTGTCCTGGCAGAGCTGGTGCTGAGCCCCGGGGGCGTTGCTGCGGGCCCACAGGAAGGGCCAGGCACCCAAGTGAGGCGGGGTGGGAAGGGGCAAAGGAAGACGCTATTTCCTCCCCTCCTCCCCCGGCTCCCTCCCAGAAGCAGGTGCAGTCTGGGAGGGCTCCCAGAGGAGGTGATGGCCGAGTAGGGTTTAGAAGGATGCATAAGAACTTGTCAGGCAGCCGGGGCGGGGGGCAGCCTGAGTAAGCCCTCCTTGCTTGAAAGGGCCAAGTGCAGGATGTGCAGTCAGCTCCTGTCCCCTGCTGCCCGACTGGAGAGGGGGTGGCAATGAGGGCAGCACTGAGGCCCAGGCCAGCTGAGGAGCCCCCAAGGCACACCCGGGCCTGTCCTGTCACCCCATGTTCCTGCCCCCCCCCCCGAGGAACACGTGTTTCCATTGAAGCAACTCCTCCTCGTCCTTCAGTTTCACATTTGGAATCTAAAACCTGAGACGGGCTGGGGTGGAGGGTCCACTGTGGCGGGAGCCCAGTCAGCCTCCCACAGAACCCGGCAGGTGGTCTGGGTGCTCGCCCAGGCCTGGGCCTGAGCCCTCTTTTTGCTCAGCAAATTTACCCTCTTTTGGCCACTGTGGGCCACAGGTGGGGCCTGAAGAGGGCTGCTACTCTGTCCCGTCGCTTGGCCCCCTCCTGGGAGCCACATTCCTTCCCCTTTTCAGCAAGAGAGGGCCACAGGCGGACAGTACAGACCTTCCTCACTATGGCCCCTGCCCACCTCTAGCCTCCTCCAACTCCCCATGTACCCCGCTCGCTGTGCCTTTGCCCATCCTTCAAGGCCCTGCTCAAATGTCACCACCTCCATGAAGCCTTCCCTGACTGCCAACCTGAGCTAATGTCCTCATCTGTGCCCCCACCATCCTACCCCACCTCTGTTCTACATGCTCAGTTGGGTTTATCTGATGTTTTTCTCATGACTAGGCTGGGGTTACGGCTTCGGAGGAGGGAGACCACAAAAGTAAAACACCATTCCCATCACATCCTATCGAGCGAGGGCGCACGCTGTCGCCAGGGTTCATCACTGCTGGTGCTGGCCCGGCCGCCTGGCTGCAGTGGTGTCTGCCAGGATTGCCCCGTGGAGTTTCTCCTCCCTTCCTCTCCGCACTGCCCTCTTTGGAGCCCGTGCTAAGGAGGGGGACATGGCCCCTGTTTGGTTAGGGCAGAACTCCTCGTAAGTATTTGGAATTCTTCTGCATGGGGGTTTGCCTCTTCTCCCCATTTCTTAGTTATACAATCATTTATTTATATCAGTGTAGACTCATGGGCATTTATTTTATATTTTGTGTTATAAATTAGTACCACATTACGTGTATTTTGTTGCTCAGATTGCTCCAGCTTTGGCCATTGGGAGCCCTTGACATATTCCCTTGCTTTGGGATCTGTTGGTCCATCCATCTGTCCACTTATCCATAGATCAATCGCACTTCCTCACTTCCTGGCACTAAAAGATGCTCCAGGCCCACTGTGTATGTTTCCTCCCAGGAAGTGCATTTCATGAATGTGTCACGTGCCAGGGCTGGCTCCGAGCCCCTACTCCAGGCAGCCTCCCAGCCATTCGCAGGGGCTGTGTGGTGCCCTAGCTGCTATGCCCGCTGGGCCGCCGCTGAGCTGTCTCGTCCCGTCTGTGTCCTGGGCTGCCTGTGCCTCGAGGCCGGGCGCTCTGCAGGGCAGGTGTCTGTCTCACCCACGTTCCAGGTGCTCAGCCCTGGGCCAGGCCAGAGTAGGGCTGCAGATTTGGGGCTGGGCAATGCCACCTGCCGACTGTGCCCCTGTGCCCTTGTTGAATGACAATGACAATAATGTTCTCCTTTGTGGGGACCCCTTCTTCACAGTGGGCACTGGGCCTGGGCAGGGCCAAGGCGAGTGGAGAAGCAGCTTGCGCAGGGGCTTGGACCCAGGCAATCGACTCCAGAGCCTGCTCTCCGTCACCATGTTGCACCTCGCGCGTGCTGTCCGAGTCAGTGTGGGAGCCCCAGGCCAGGGGTCTAAGATGCCTGGACCACCACACTCCCCTTTGTGAATGGGGGCTATGCCGGAGTAAGGGGGTATGGGACATACCTGTCCTGCAGCAGGTGAGGGTAGACCTCAGGGCCCACACCTGGCCAGGCACCAAAGTGGTGTGCGCTCGGCCATGCCTCCCTGAGATGTTGCCTGGGAAACACCCCAGCTGGGCACTGGGCATGTGAAGCCTGCAGGTGTGGGCATTGGCCTGCCCAGGGGCTGCTGCTCAGAGCCGCAGCAGGGATCCGTCACGAGGCTGCCACCCTGTCCCTATCTGTCCAGCGTCCCAGGGAGGTGTGGTGAGTTCTGTGGCCAGCCCTGCTCACATCGTGAGTCCCCAGGTGAGGCAGGGACAGATCAGCACACCCTGCCTGGCTCTAAGCCTGGGTACCGCCTCCCACCCAGCTGCCGCCTGGAGAGGCAGGAGGGACATGTGTGACTGCAAGAGGGGTCAGCATCCCGCACAGCTTTGCTGACGAGGTGCTGTTTAATCGGGGTCTGGCCGCTTCTGCATGTCTGGGAGAGGCAATCCTGTTTGGCACGCATGGGGCCATGGGCTTCCACCTGGCTTGAGTGGCCTAGTCCCCCATTGCAGGCACTTGATTTGTTAGTCATTCAGCAAACACTTGCAGAGTGCCAGTGCTGTGCTGGGTATGGGGGCCACAGAGTGTAAGGCCCCGCCAGCGGCCTCCCTGGAGGAGCCCGCAGCCAGGGTCGGGGGCGAGGGGGGACCTTCCTGTTAAGCAAGTGCAGCGACGGACGGAGTTCCCAGTTACAGCACAGTGTGCTCAGGGCTCCCGGGTGCCGGGCAAGGGCCGTCCGGCCATGGTCAGGGAAGCCTCCTTGGGAGGTGATCTGTCCCAGCCTGGAGGAGAAGGGGAGGCCTGGAAGAGTGATGGGTAAATTCGGGGGGTGCACATAGAAGAGCGCAGAGTGTCAGGGCCCAACCTGGGGGCGGGGTTGGAGGGGCGAGGCTGGCAAGGGTGGCTCAGATGTGGCCAGGTGGGGAAGGGAAGGGCCGTGTGCCCAGTGACCTGCAGTGCCATTGACTAACACCCAGGGAGAGGTGGGGAGGGGGTGGGCAGGCCACCGGGGGCAGCAGCTGCCCAGTCTGGCTGTGTGATGTCCGGGCCAGCTATCAGCCACTCAAGGGGAAGCCCTGAGGCGCTGGCTCAGGCCCTTGGTCTGAGCTGGAGCCCTGGGGATGTCAGCGTGGGCTCTGGAAGTCCCTGACTGGGTGAACTCACCCCACGGAGGGGGACCCTTAGAGAGGGTGAGACCGTGAAATGGGAGGAGGGCTGGGGGCTGGAGAAGGTGCTCAGAGGAGGGCGTGGACAGTGGATGGTGACTCTGAGAGGGGCGTAAGGTGAGGCTGGGAAGGGGCTGCTGGGCTTGACCACAAGCCAGGTGCTGGTGACTTTGGCCAGGGTACTTTTGGGGAGTGTGGGGAGGGCAGGGGGCGTGGACAGTGCCTAAGGCTTTGCGGATGGCTGAGAGACAGGAGGCAGCGGGTGGTGAGGTGGGCAGGACCCGCGCAGCCGCAGGTGCCCACGGTGCCGTTGCCAGCACCTTAGGGAAGTCTGGCATAGCTGAGATGCAGCGGGAGACTGCAGCGGCCTGGGCCTCAGAGCCTCCAGTTCCAGGCTAGGAGGACTTCGCACCCCAAGGAGGTGTAGGGGTGGGGGGACGTGTGCTTGGGCTGGATTAATGTTTGCCTGAGGCAAAGTCAAGATCAGCCCCCTGGAATTCTAGCCGGGGTCCCATGCCCTGATTCAGGAATGTTGGGGCTGGGGTCATAGGGCCCGTGGTGTCAGGGGTCCTGGGTCTCGTCTGAAAGCTGAGTTTGACTTCCCCAGGCTCTCGGGAAGAGCAGCGACCCCGCAGCACCCGCCTTGCACTCTAGCTGGGGACCTTCTACTCCCATCTCCTCCACACAGCCCTCCTGGTCACCCTGCAACCCACCAGCTGGACGGTCCTCCATGCCTCACTGTTTCAAAGGAGGGGCTGCTTGGGGCTGGTGGGAACTGCAGGGCTGCCCTGGGGTGTGCCCAGCCCTGGGTGGCTTCCTTGTAGGCAGTGAATGTGACCTTTCTAGCCAACTTCCTCTGAAGGGCCAAAGTAGCATTATTTTGGGTATCCCTCTTCTGAAACTTTGCCTGTGCAAACTGCTCACCTCCCTCACCGCCCCAGATGAGGAGCACGGTTCTGAGGAGTCCCAGGGTCCTGGCCCAGGAAAGGAAGAGGGACCTGCCAGGCTGCAGTCAGCGATTCCCAGGCTAGAGGGCGGCACCCACCCCACAGAGAAGGACGTTCCAGGCAGGCGGCAGCAGGCGTCTTGGGTCCCAGCAGAGGCCCGGGAACTGCTGACCATTTCCTGCAGGCCTCTGACCCAGTGGCCCGGCCACCCTTCCGGCCTGGTGGCCATCAGTCATCTTGCCTGTTTGGTCTTTGTTTTGCAAAGAGCAGTTCCTGAAATCCAGGGGACAAGAGCTCTGCTCATCTTTGATCAAGGGCTGGTTTCAGCAGTGAAGTCCAGAAATAACAAACATTCCGAGCATTTGCTGAGTGGGGCACCGTCCTAGCCCTCCAGGGTCAGCTCATGAGGCAATTGCAGGGCAGCCAGGGCCAGGCTCCAGGCTGACGGCTTATCATACTGCCCAGATGCCTTTGTTCCCAAACTTGGGTGTGCAAAGGAATCCACCCAGAAAGAAACCTCAGGGCAGATTTTTGCCGGCCTTCCCCCTAGATCCTGGGTCTGGGTGGGGCTCGGGAATGCTTTATCCCAGAGGGTGTGTGGTGGTGTCTTTGTCTTTCTGGGAAACACTGCATTCAGCCCAGACAATTCGCATTTTACATATGAGGAATCAGAGGCCAGGAAAGATGACTGGGTGGTGTCACAGCTGGGCTCGGGCCAGGACACATTCACCAGGGGTGGGGCTGATCTCTTAGAGTCCCCTTTAAAATGAAAGGGTCATGTAAACACCAGGAACTCTCTTTCCTGTGACCTTGGGTGAAGGCCTTTCTCCTCGGGCACCAGCCTTCGCATTTGCAAGCCTGAACATGTAAAATTATAATCTTATTACCCAACTACCAGTCTTTATTTGGGGCTATCTCTCACGGTCTAAGTTCAGGTTCTTGACGATAATTGATAATTTAATCATCCGTGCACGTGTGTTCACAGTTACAGTCATAACTGGGGCAGCAGGGAAGCTGGGCCTGGGCACAGGATGAGCTCAGCTCTCCAGTCTACAAACCACACCTGTGGGCCAAATCCAGCCCCGTATTTTGTAAATAAAGTTTTATTGGCACACAGCCACACCCATTCACTTGCTAGTGTCTGTCTGCTCTCCTGCCATAATGGCAGGGTTATGGTGACCCAGTGGTGGCCAAAGCCAAACACACGTCTACGCCACTCGTCCTGCACAGACAGTGTGTGCCTGCCCTGTTTGAGAATGACCTGGAAGGCTCCGGTAGGCCTGCTCCTACTGGAACGGTAGCAGCTGGAGTGGGGAGGGTGTGGGTAGCCAGTAGCACCCCCCACCTCTGCATTCCTGAGCATGTTTATGGCCCTTGGTATGGCCTGTTGTAGATTAACCCTCGGGGGTGAGAGTGTTCCTGGGTGGGGCTCCTCACTGGCTGCCAGTATCTGCAATCTTCTGTCCCCTGCATTGTCTGTGGGAGACTTTAGCACTGTGTGCCCAGAGCACAGCAGTCTGAGCTGGCCTTGTCCCCTGAGAAGCCCTTTACACCCCATCTTTGCTTGGTTCCTCTCCCTCTGAGTCTCCGCCCAGGCACCTCCGCTGTCAGGAAGCCTGCCTGGATTTTGCCCTCCTTTCTCTTCCTTCCCAGGCTTCCCTTGGCAGGCCGCTGCGCTGATAACCCCGCATCATCCTGGTCTGTTTACTAGTTGGTTTCCCCTCCTTATCTGTAAGCTCCTATGGGGCGGGGTCCCAGAAGGCTGAGCTGGGATGGGGGGCTGCCATCGTGGGGGGCAGGCGTGGCCACGAACCACAAAGGGTAGAGTTCTCTTGAGGTGGAGAATGCGATCCCCCAGTGAGGCATGTGGATCCCAGGGGCGCGGGCCGGGTCTGGGTCCCCTCTCCAGCTCTGAGATTCTGTGCTTATATGGCTCACGTCTGTCTCAGAAGGCTGAACATGCTCTAAGATGACATGAGGGAATCAGAAACCATCTTTATATGACTGCGGCTGTCACTGTTTTCCCCAAGGGTCTAAAAATAACAAAAATAAGAGCCTTCAGCCAGGCAGGAGGAGGAAGGCAGGCCCACCGGCCCTGCACTCACAGTGCGGCCCAGCTCGGTTGCGCCGGCCTGGTCAGCACCCGGGCCTGTGTCTGTGGATCCGGCAGGGGCTGTCCCGGCCTTCCCTGGGAAGCCAAAGCAGGAGGGCCGGGCTGGGGGCTTCAGGCCACAGCTGGGTCCTGAGGAGTAACAGGTTTGGCCACTTCTCGGTGCCACCTGGGATGATGTGTTCCTCTTGAAGGTCGCCTTTGAGTATGATCCTGGTGGAGGACGCTGGGACCCGGATCCAAGTGGCACGGTGTGTCGCAGGAGACGTTCGGACGATGGCAATGGCGGGCACCTGTGGCCCGTGGGTCCAGCCCCACCTCACTCACCTGGCTGCCTCCTCTCTCTTGGCCCCCTTAGCACAGCCTCAGCCCAGCACCGAGAGGGCCGTGGTAAATCTTCCGTCTCGGCTCTGAGCCTGGGCCTCCCCCCAGGTGAGCTCCGTATATACGCTGACAGGGTCCCGCCCTTGCACTTGACGACTTGACGGTCACAAGAAAAAGTCCGAGGCACACGTGCTTGAACATGCATCCCTGGCACTGGTCTGGCACTGGCACTAGACTCCTGCATGGCCAACACATGGGACAGGAAGAACTTGCCAAAAATGTGCTTGTCCCTCCCTTGGGGAAAGCCCCTCTTAGGGTCTGTTTTGCTTCCCTCCAGCCCTAATGCACCTGTCCTCGCTCCTGTCCTGAGCAGGCTGGCAGTGGGTCAGGACAGGAGGAAGCTCTCGGAACATCCTGTCGTCCTGCCAGCGGGTCACCATACCTTGTAATTCAACAAGACACTGGGGAAAGGGACAGATTGCCATGCTGGAGGGCACAAGAGTTTGCTTATCTGAAAACCCCAGACTCCCTGAACAGAACTCACTCTGTGAGTGAGGGCAGCCAAGGAAAGGGCAAGGGGAGCACAGGCTTGTGTTGGAGGGATTGGGCCCCAGGCCGGCTCTGCTGCTTGGGAGCTGGGAGCTGCGACCCCGGCAGGCAGTGCCTTGTCCAGGGGTCTTGAGGGTGCTCACTCTGGTAGAGCCGCTATGGAGACCCACAAGGTGACGATCCACGCAAGGGACTTAGTATCTTCTCTGAAAGTGATGACTTGAATTTGTTACAACCATGTCAGGGATCGGAGCTGTTGGCCAGCACTTAGAGGTCCCAAGCCCATCTCTACCTCTTGCATGAGGGGGAAACCGAGGCCCAGAAAAGAGACAGATTGTACCAGGGGGAGTCCAAGTCTGAGCTGGGGCTCCAACAGGCCCTCGGGCAGGCAGAGCTGTGTGACTCTGCCCCCATGTCTGCAGCCTCCAGGAGGTACACCTGCTTACAGCCCTGGCCCTGCAAGGCTTAGGTGTGTCCCTCCAGAAGGCCTGGGTGTACCATGTGGGTCGGGGCAATCTGTGCACTAGTGGGGAGGCTCTTGGAAAATCCCCCTGGCCTTCGGCCAAAAGCACAGCTGCAGAGACAAACAGGATACGGGGTCTCCAGCCGCTGTGGGGGACAATGGCCAGGAGAGGAAATGTCTCCAGACCCTTGTATAGACGTGGAGCCTGTCTGGGGCCTCATTCAACACAGCTTTTAGAAAAACAAATGGAGGTGAGGCCGAGCACCTCTGGCCAGGGGAGGAAGTGTGCTCTGTACACTCTGGTGAGTGGGTGGAGGTATGGGTGCAATTCGGCGCTGGGCCACCCACCCCTTGGGCCCCCCGTCACAGTTGGGAAACTAAGGCCAGGAGGAGGAGGAGGAGGATGTACCACGGGTAGGCTGCGAGTTGGTGGGGGATGGTGCCCACTCCCCACTTTTCTCCACAGCCCCTCAGGGCTGTCACCTGAGCAGTGGGACAGGCCAGCTCCGTCCCATGGGGGCCAGGGGACTGTCAGGAGGCGCTGACCCCCTGGGGATGGTGGTGCTTCCCCACTAGCCCATCCAGCACCCTCCCCAGTGCTCCTGGCAGGGCTGAGGCCATGGAGAGCACAACACTGGCGTTTGTTAAGTGCACAGACATGTCAGCACGACTGTGCTGTGTGTCGGACTGTTAAAAAAGTTCTCGAATCTATTTTAATCCTCGTGATGACCAAGAGCAGACCACAGAATGCCCCCCCACCCTGAGCCTCTCAGAGGAGGTAAGCTGTCCGTGAGGTGTGCTGATGGCTGTGGTGCCCCTGGCTTGCCCGGTTCCCGTGTATGGCAGCCTGGGCTAGGGAGGAGTTGGATCCAGAACAGAGGTGTCACCCTTGGGTGGAAGAGATCATCCAGAAGGGAGTCCCAGGGACCAGAGGCTGTACAGAGGCAGGTGGGAAGATAAAGACCTGGAGGGGATGGGGGGTGATGTGGGGCATCTTGGGCACCCAAGGATCCCAGATGCCCATGCAAAGGGGGGCTTAGGGCATCTGCCTCTATGTGGGGTGGCAGCTTTCCCAGAAAGCGGCCCAAGCAGAGGAAAGGCTGGTGCCCTGGGTCACACCCATCCTACGGAGAAGGCACCAGGGGACTCCAGCCCCCAAGGCCCTGTGGGCCGTGGCAGTGGGACATCATGGAAGGTGGGCCATCACTGGCTCCAAGGGCTGACAAAGGGGAGGTAGAGGGAGCTGGCCAGAGGCCCCCAGCGGCTGGGCAGGGCAGGATGCAGCTGAACTCTCTCGAACTGAGGCGGGAGGAGGTGGGGAGACAGAGCAGGCAGGTGTTTGCAAGGCAAGGTGTTGGGGCAGGTGCCCAGGGCCGGGGTCAAGAGGGGCTTCAGGGTGGGGCCCTGACCTTGTTTAGTCCATCCCCGAGGCCCAAAGGGGGACCAGGAGGACATGAGGCTTGAGGGACCAAAGGCCACTGAGGCCAAGAGGGCTGTGACCCTGTCCCCAGCCTGCTTCACGATTGAGCACAAGTACTGAACTGACCCCAAAAGTCAGGTCCACCCAGAACCTGTGGATGAGGCCTTATCTGGAATAAGGATCTTTGCAGATGCCGAGATGAGATCCTCCTGGGTGACCCAGGTGGGCCCCAAGTCCAGTGACAGTGTCCTTAGAAGAGACAGAAGGGAAGACACACACAGAGGAGGTGACGTGGAGATGAGGCAGAGACTGGAGTGACTCTGGGAGCTACCAGATGCTAGAAGGGCAGAAAGGAATGTCCACCAGAGCTCCTGGAGGGTGTGTGGCCCTGTGACACCCTGGTTTTGGACTTTTGGCCTCCAGACTGAGAGCAGGGGTTTCTGCTGTCTGAAGTTCCCAGTCTGTGGCCCTTTGTTGTGGCAGCCCCAGCACTCTGATGCAATGACTGTCACAGCTACCGTGGGGAGACTGGAGAGACCACTGTCTCCAACACACAGAGGGGCAGCCAGGGCTCGAGAGCTGCTGCCCTCTGTCTGGCGGGTCAGACACTCAGATTGCTGCCATCGGGGACTCCGAACCTGGCCACCAGGTGCCTCTGCCTCCCCCTACGTGGTCACCGAGCATGTGTGTGGCCTGGGGGGCTGGGGAGCTGGGGGCCAAGCCTGGCTCTGCCCCTGTAGGCCCTTTGGGGTGGAGTGGGATGTGCCCAAGTGTCTCCAGCTGGGCCCTGGCCTCGTGGGGGTTGTTGTGACTTTAGGGACTGCTGTGCAGAACCTCGGTGAGCTAGGGACGTGGAGGCTGGAGGCCGGAGCCTGTGGTTAGAGAACAGAGGGGGGGGAAGAGGGTGAGAGCCCCCAGCATGGGCTGGGAGTGGTGCTGCCCATAGCCCCTAGGGGATGAACACCTGAGCTGTGTTTGGTTGTCGTGACTGGGGGAGGGGCTGCTGGCATGCGTTGGGTGGAGGCAGGGACGCTGCTGAACACCCTCCAGTGCACAGCACAGGCCCCCGCCCCACCAATGACACAGCGTGATTTGGCCCCAAATGTCAGCAGTGCTGTGATGGAAAAACCTAGGCCTAAAACTCTAGGCAGACCTGGTTCTAGTCTCATCTTCTACCTAGTCACTGGCCCTGGGCATGTCACATTACCTCTGAGCCTCAATTTCACTGTCTGTGAAATGGGCACATTACTATTTAACTTAGGGATTATTCCTGGTGTTATTAAACCACATCTGCGTGTAAAAGCCCCAGCTCATCACAAGCGCACAGTGGAGGGAGCCCTCCTTCTCCTGCGTCCTGGGGCTGGGCTGGAGCACACGAGTATATGTGTGAGCATTTTTGTGTGTGCATGTGTGTGTCTGTGTGTGAGACTATGCCTGTGTGTGCACACGAATGTGCATGTTTGTGTGTGTGCATGTGAGTGTATGTCTGTGTGTGCATGTTTGTGTGTGTCTGTGTGTATCAGTGTATGTCTGTGTGTGCACATTAGTGTGTGTGCACGTGTGCAGTAAGTGGAAGAGGAGCAGAGAGCAGAGCTGAGGCTGGCAGGGCACAGGGCTGGCACTGGTGAGTGTCCCCTGGCCTCTACTGTGGAGCCTGGGGGCTGGGCAGTGGGCAGGCAGGACAGGGCCTGGGGCCGGTCCAGGAAGGAGCTAATGATCAACCGGCCACAGGCGCTGTGCAGCGCTGGGCCTGCTTCATCCGCCCCCAGGCGCAGGGAGGAAGTGCAGCAGGAAGCAGGGGGCGGTGGCGGCTGTGCAGTCAGCCTGGGTGTGGGCGGCCCCTGCCTGCCCTGGCCAGCTGGAGACAGCCAGGCGGGGCCAGTCAGCACTGAGCCGGGATCAGCCACCTGGTGCCTGCGTCCTATAGCCGTGTGGGCCTGGGAGCTGCCTCTGAGGAGCGGAGCAGGTACGGGGGTGTGTGAGACAGGTATGGGGGACTCCAGGGCAGGTAAGGAGGCTCCAGGGCAGGCAGGGTATGGACCCCCCAAGCAGGCTGCGGTCTGCAGAGCTGGGTCTTGCCGCAGGACACAAGAACTATGTCCTACCTTTTACTTTCTTGAGGACTTTTCTGACCTACTTGGGATCAGGGCAGAGTGCAGCTGCACTCTGGGGCCGTGAGAGGCTGCTCGCACGCTCAGAGTGCAGGGGCACATGTGCAGTGATCACAGACAGTGATTTCAGATTTGACAAAGCACCCTTGCTCTGGGACCTCACTCCACCCCACGCTGCCCCCCAGCGAGAGTGGCCCAGGGCTGGACGGGACACAGGGATCCCAGCAATAAGGCATTCCAGGTCCAGTGGGTCTTGGTGTGACCCCAGCCCTGGGTTAGCTGGAGGCCACATCAGCAGGCCCATTTGAGCCGCACAGTGCTAGCACAGTGCCTCTGAGCCGCCCCCGGGGCCGCCGTGGCTGTGACCCGGCCACTTGGGCATCACCATCCCTGGTTTCCTTTCCATCCACCAAAGAGATGAGCGACTTGACCAGGAATTCCAGCCAGAAAGTTCCAGGGGAGGTCCTGGGTTCAGCCTTCCAACTCCAGGTGTGGCCGGGGCATGTGGTCCTGGCACACCACCAAGACCCTCTCTGGGCCTGGGGGTGATCCCCCAGGAGTCCCGGGAGCCCTGCCCCATCTGTGAGGTAGGAGTTTCTGACCTTTTGCCGCCAGCAAGGCTCAGATGCGAGGGACGGCAAAGCGATGTTGGGGAGTTACCGGTGCTGGAGCCAGGAGCAGCCTGCACGTGGACTGCCGCTCTGGGTGTGGCCTCCCAGCCCCCGGGGGCGAGGAACTGCAGCAGGACTTGTGGCTCAACAGGGGCTGGGCCGAGCCTGCGCATCCAGGTCCAGGGTGGGTGCGGGAGAGCTGGGCCCGGACATCTGGGTCCACATCCCACCCGTGTCCCTGATGGTATGACCTTGCACATGCAGAGTCACTGTGGCTGGAGACACATCTATGAAATGGGCCCGGCGGCACCTGCCTCCTCCAGGTTAACCCAGGGTGCTTAGTAAGCGCCTCAGAGGGGCCTGTTGTGCATGGCTGTCAGCACCACCGTCGATGGCCACAAGGCTTCCTGTGCCACACACTGGGCCAGCGTTCTATACGCGTGGCGTCGTTAAGTCCTCCCCACAGAAATGCAGCGACATGGGTAGTATTGGCCCAACTACGCACAAGAGGAAATCAAGGCACGGAAGCTTGCGAGGTGCGGCATTTTCCCGCGCTGCTGTAACAGAGCGTCACCGAGCGGGCTCTGAACGGCAGCATTTGTTCTCTCGCAGTCCCGGAGGCCAGAAGTTGGAGATGGCAGCGTGGTGGGGCTGCACTGACGCCCGCTCTGGTCTCTCGGAGGGGCTCCTTCCTGCCCACCCAGCCCCGGTGCCCCCACGTGTCCCTGGGCTGTGGCTGCAGCACCCCATACTCTGCCCCTGTGGTAACCCGCCCTCCCCTCACTGTCCCCTCTGCATGCCTGTGTCCTCTTTCTTACAGGGACACCAGTCACTGGACTCAGGGCCTGCCCTAGTCCAGTACGACCTCATCTTAACTAAAGTTAACTTCATCTGCAGAGACCCTATTTCCAAAAATGTTCCCATCCGAGGTTCCAGGTGGGCATGACTTTTGGGTGTGGACAGTATTCACTCCAGGATATGGGATGACAAGACACCTCTCCAGAGGTGCTTTTGGTGGCGTGGGTGAGGTCTCCACAGTCCCTGAAAGTGTCTGTTCAGTACAAGCCCCGAGAAAGCTCCGGCCAGACCACTCCAAACCCACTGGGGGGGGGCGGTCAGAGCCATGTCCCTTCTTCCAGCCCACAGTAGTTAGACTTGTAAAGCAGGAGCCCTTCTGCTCCATCCAGCCGGCCTCCTTGTGAGGTGGGCGTGTTCATTCCCATTTTCTGAGTGAGTAAACTGAGGCATGGACAGCTTCCCCCAGCCACTGTGTCTGACCATAGGTCTGCATGTTCTGGTGCCAAACTCCCCTCCCCGGGGGCTGGAAGCTGGAGCGGGCTGGACCCCATGGCCAGCCCGCCCCGGGCCCACCCAACAAGCAACTGAGTAAGACGAAGCCAGCTGGAGAAAGCCCCACAGGCTGCTTGGTGGCCCCTAACTTGGTGAGCTGGCCCTGGGGAGCCCCAGACACCCGCCTGGCCAGGCCTCACCTCTGCAGTGTGAGCCGGGCCGCAGGGCCCGGGGAGGCGGTTTGCCGGAGCGGCAGTGGGGGATCTCTGTGGAGACTGAGCCCACTTCCTCGTGGGGCTCTCACCCAGCGGGTATGAAACTCCCTGAACCCGGGAGCCTTCCCTTTTCTCAGAAAACAGTCCCTGAGCCCCAGCTCTGGGCTTGCCTGTGGGGGCCCACATGCTGCCCCACATGGGGCTGTTCCTGGCCCGGAGGAGGTGCAAGGGGGCAGGAGAGGCAGGCACCAGCCAGGGGGTGGGGAGATGCCTGCTGCTGGGGCATCTGCTCCAGTAAGTGGGGACATCAGACCTGGCTCTTGAAGGACCAAGTGACAGAGAGGGGACCCAGGGTTGGGGTCGGGAGCGAAGATCCCATAAACCAGGAACCTTGCAGCATTGTGGGGATGGATTCCAGCGCTGCTGAGCTACTCTGGGTGCTTCCGAAGGGAGGACAGGAAGACAGTCCTGGCTGCAGGCCTTGGGCTTCCTGGTCCAGGCCAGACCAGGGCCCCGGCGGCAGCACCCACGACACCAGGTGCTAGGACCGTGGTTCAGCAGCGAGGAGAGAAGAAAGGAAAGTCCAAGGCCAGGGAGGGTGGCTGGGCGTCCCCAGCTGCATCCTGAAGGATGCCAAGGAGCTCTCTAAGCGTGACCAGGGTCCTGGGACGAGAGACAGTGAAGCCAAAGGTGCCAGGCGTATAATCATCCAGCTAATGCCCTGGAGGGAGCCCCACCAACACTGTGTCCTGGGCCTGCAAGCCTGCGTTAGCTTCGGACTCTGGAAAAGCACATGTGGTCGGGCCTGGGCTCTCCTCCCTGGGGCTGCCTGCAGGGGGCCAGGGTCCCCTGGGTGCCCTGTGGCGTCTGAGGTCTCCCTCTGGTTTGTTGTCCCCCAGGCCCTGTCCCTGCCCCTCACAGGTGGTTGGGACACAGGAAGGATTCAGCCACAAACCAATCAGGTTACAGTTGGAGTAGGTGGGCAGGTGGGGGGGGGGCTCGCGGAGGCCCCTTCACAGCTTCAGGCCCTCCTGCTGCCTGTGGCACAGCCCACATCCTGTGACCCCAACTCTGATCCCACGGCTGCCCAATCTGGCCCCATCCCCTGTGTGTTCCCTGCCCAGGGACCAGGGTGCAGGTGGGAGACAGGACAGAGCTGCGAGGGCCTCGGGTCACCGGGGGAGCCTGCAGCTGCCTGGCCCTGGCCTGGTGGGCACGTGTAGGCTGCAAGGCCCACACTGCTGGGCCAGCCAGCTCTGGGCCTGTTGCTGGGTGGCCCGCTCCCCAGAGTCCACCAAGACAGGGGCAGGCGAGTCCGCAGGAGGCTGGACTTGTATTTTTATCCCCAGACAGGGAATCAGAGGTGGTGCCCCATTTCTCCGGGCACCGTACAGAGGGAACGCCTGCCAGCTGTCCCAGACGGGCAGGTTCAAGCCTTCCCAGCACAGTCAGCCAATGGTCAGACCTGAAATGAGCACGGCCTCGGTGCTGGGGCGTTCCTGACCACACTCCCCACGCAAGCACGGCCTCTCGTTATCCCCTCTGCCCCTGTGGCACAACTGAGGGGCACATGGCAGATCCCATCCCTGCAGCCCCCCAGCTGGAGTCCTGTCCCCTGTGTGCCTCAGCCCTGGCCCAGGCCACCAACCCCATTGGCCTCCACTTGCACCCATGTTCGTTGCCTAAGGGGACCTCTGTGTCCTTCTGTGTCATCCAGTGGGCAGCAAAGCACTAACCCAACCCTGGGAGCACAGTCCGTCAGGCTGTAATGGCCCCAGGAAAGGGTGCTGTAGTGGCCAGCTGGAGGGGAGAGGCCTGGGAGTACCAGTGGCTCCACCCCGAAGGGGAGGAGGGGCTCTCCAGGCAGCAGTCACAGCTGTGCAAAGGCCCTGTGGCAGAAGGGGGCGCAGCAAACACGAGAGTGAGAGGAGGCAGAGGAGGGTGGGCCAGATCACACACACCATGCCATCATGCCATGGTCACGCTAGGACCACTGTTGGGTCTCAAAGGCGTCAGGCGCTCCGCAATGTTGGCGTTCTCTCCTCCTGGCCCCAACTCTGGCCACAACGTCCATGCTGGTCCTGGCGGCCTGTCTCCCTGGAGAGGCCATCCCGGCTGACCCCTACCTTCTCCTCTCTCCACAGAGGCCAGCTGGGCATGCCGCGCCCTCAGCGCTGAGGCCGCGGCAGGTCATGGAGGGCCCCGCCAAGGTGACCGCTGGGCAGCTGACCCTGATGGGGAGGGGGCTGGTAGGGCCCCCGGGAAGCTGCAGCAGCAGGGGCAAGGTCCAGACTGTGGCCATGAGCTCATCTGCCGGCCAGGAGCGCACGGGGCCTGAGGAGGCCAAGGCTGCCGTCAGAGGCGGTGAGTCCATCCCACCCACCCCCTCCGCCCCGTCTCCCCTGTCCACCCCACCTGCCCTGTCCCCCACCCGGCCTCCCTGTGGCCTCAGAGCCAGGGTCTGCTCTCTGGCACTTCTCGTTTCCTCCCTCGGCTTGCGTTTGGAGAACAACTGAGCCCAGTGAGTCATCTGCCAGACGAGGCCCAGCTCATGTTTTTCCAGAGGTGCGTCGTGATAACAAAACTGGCAAGAGAACAGGGAAAGAGCCCCCAGAGGCCACCCTTGCATTCAGAGACTGTTCTAGAAACACCTCCTGACGGGTTTGGCCTTTGCGTTCCAGTCCTGCTTTGCCCTCAGAGAACCCAGGGATTACTCGAGATGGGGTATCCCTCGATCCCGCGGAGGAAAACCAAGTCCCAGAGAGGGAAAGGGCTGGGCCCACACAACCCCGTGGCCAGTGGCTGAGCAGGGACAAGCGTCCAGTCTCCTGAGGCCCTGGGTGGGGACACCTTCCACCCGACCAGCCCCATGAGCAAGGACGAGCTGGCCCCTGGGAGACCTGGTTCCAATCCTGACGGTTGCTGGGCCACTGCTTGACTTGGGCCTCAGTTTCCCCCCTTGGAAAGCTGGGGGGTAGCCTAGGTGATCTCCAGGACCACTCTCCCCACCACCCTGGGACCTTGGGAGAGAGGAGGGAAGGAGAGGGGAAGACCAAGGCCTGTCTGGCCCCTGCCCTGCCAGAGACCGCCATGGCCCAGTCCCTTCTCGGCTTCCTCCTCACAATGTCTAACCTCAGCCCAGTCACCTGCTTAGCTGCCCATTGTCTTGGGTCTCCGGGGCTTGGGACGTAGTGGATTCCCATTGCTGTTTGAGTGAGGGATGAATGAAAGACGTGTTGGGAGAATGGAGTCAAAACCTCGTGTCCAGTTGCCTGGCCCAGAGTCTGACATGGCAGGTGCCTGGAGCTTGGAGTACTTTGTACCTGGTATCTTGTCCTTCTGTGTGTGGGGACTGGGAGGGAGCCATGGTGGCCCCCTGGGTGCTGACTCACAGGGAAAGTGGTCTTGCAGGCACCACCTGCCGGGCTAGGACGGGAGGACTTGGAGGGCTGGGGGTGCGGCCTGGTTCAGGGGAGCCCACTGAGACCACAGAACCTGCTCCCTCCAGAGCACACCTGGGCGGGAAGTGCAGACAGAGCAGGGCCAGACCACCCTCCCGCGGAGTCCAGCCCAGGAGGAGTGGTGAGCCTCAGGGAGGGGGACTGGGGACGCCCCTGCGGTGGCAGGAACAGGAAGCATTTGGCCGAGTTGCCGGGTGTTTCCTCCCTGGAGTCTCAGCAGGGCACACTGGCGTTGGAACGAATCTGTGGCCCTGCCCCGCGGCCATGAGTTTCTGCTTTCTTGGGAGGCTCGAGGGTGCCAGCAGTGCAGCCAGCTCCGCGGGCAAGCTCTGCCTGTGCCCCCAGCCCCGGTCTTCTCTGGGTAATTTCAGACTGACAGCGAAGGTTGCAAGAAATAGTGCAAATAATTCCCGTTCACCCTCACCCCGACTCCGGGTTCCTCGAATGTTCACGTCTTGCTCCTTTTGCTGCCCCCCCCCCCCACTTATTTTTTCTGACAGTTTGGGAGTGAATTGCAGACACAATGCCTTTCATCCCCAAAGGCATCCATATTTCCTAAAACCAGGACATTCCCTTACATAACCACAGTGCAATTATTTCGATGTTAATTTCCTGGTTTTAATAATACTGTTACCTAATCTACAGACCTCATTCACATCTTACCGTTTGTCCCAATATTGTCCTTTATAGCAAAAAAAAAAAAAAAAATCCTGGGTCACTCCTTGTGTTCTGTCGCCACCTCTTTGTGGTGCCTTTTGATCTGGAAGTTGCTATTTTGAAGGGCACAGTTCTTCAGGATACAGGTAGTCATACTGTTTCTTCATGGTGACATCAAGGATTTGGGGCAGGAATCCCCAGAAGTGATGTATCCCTTTCAGCGCACCGTGTCAGGAGGCCTTCAGTGTCCCTCCATCTGATGACAGGAGATACTGACTTTCATCCCTTGGTGAAGGGCACCTGCCACTTCTCGACACCTATGGCTACTATTCTTCCCTAGAAGGGAACTCGTGGGAAGATGCTCTGAGACTATGTGAATATCCTGTTCATCAGATTCATAAAGCCTTGTGTTGTTATCCTTGGCCGTTTGTGGCTGAAATATTAATTATTAGGATGGCCACCGGACAGTGACTGTCCAACCCATCACCCCTTCTGTGTCCATTAGCTGGTTCTGGGGTGAGGAAGAGCGGGTCCCTCTTCCGTTATCCATGTATTTATTTTAGGGTTGGCTCATACATCTTTAATTTAGTCTCTGAACCATAAAAGCCATTCTTTATTTTGTTGCTCAAATCGCCCCAATTTGGGCTTTTGAGGTGTCTCCCTCACTCTGTGAGCATGTCCGTACTTTCTGGGACACGAGATGTCATCTTGCACATTCCCTGCCTGAGCCCCAGAATCCGTCGTTTCTCTAAGGAGCCCTCGCTCCTGAGTCAGAGGATGGTGTTTAGAAGCCAGGATCCAAGTGCCATTCACCTCTTCGGATTTGACAGACGTTTCTGAGCCCCCGCTGCTGGGCTTGGTCCAGGGATGCAGAGCAAGTGAGGCCCGTGAATGCGCCCTGACCACACAGGGCAGCCCGACTCCCTGGGCCGGGGTATATGCAGACAGTCAGCAAACATGGTGTGAAACGAGCACCACCGCAGTGCAAGGTCCAAGGCCACGTGGCCGAGCTGCACCCAGGGTTCCAAGCAAGATGTCTGGCCGCACTGAAGTTCAACACCCTCTGCTGCAATCACAGGCTTTTCCAAATCGCCTCTCCCTTGATCCTGGGGCCCGGGTGAGGAAGCTGCACAGGGCAGAGATCGGGCGCCCAGGCCAAGATGCGGACCCTGCAGGGCGTCGAGGGTGGGAGCTGGGGCCAGAGGGGGTGCCGACCAGCCGAGGCCAGTGGGAGTCGGCATCCCGGCTCCCACTTGCACAGGCAGCGAGGCTAAGCCCATCTGCGGTCAGCAAAACACAGGCCCCAAAGATGTCCCGGTCGCTATCCCTGGTCCTGTGTGCACTCCTCATCTGGCAGATGGGATCAAACTGAAGATCTCGTGCTGGGGAGATGACCCTGGATGGTCTGAATCACGGGCGTTGGTAGCCAGAGGTGGGAGGGACAGCCAGAAGCAGGAGTCAGAGCCACTTTTGAAGACGGAAGCTGGGGCCACAAGCCAAGGGTCACAGTGCCTCCCGAAACTGGAAATGGCGAGGACGCGGAGAGCCCCCACAAAGAGCTGGCCTGCTCGACACTTTCATTTTGTCCCGTGAGACCCATTCGACTCCAGAAGGGCAAGGTCATCGTTTGTGTTGTTCTGCGTGTGCTACTGTGGCCCGCAGGAAAGCACAGCTCTGGCATTGCTGGGCCGCACGAGCTGGAGAACAGTCCGAGGGCACAGGCAGCCTGTGCCAGACGGTCGTGCCTCTTTCCTTGCAGAAAGATCTGGGTGTTCGGCCCTGCGGAGGGGCCCAGCGCTGCTTGCTCTCTCCTAATGGTAGGACCCTGCTGTGTTGCAGACGCAGCTCCTCCCCCGGGAACCCCTGGGCCTGCTGCTGGGAGCCCCCCCGGCCAGATGGGAGCATATCCCACAGGTAAACATCCTCCACCCCACACAGTGCTTCAGGTTCAAACCTGGGCACCTGGGAATGTCTAACCCAGGGCTTCTCAAAGTGGCCCCAGACTGCCTGCCTTAAAATCCTGGTAGGGGACAGGGCTTGATAAATGCAGATGCCCAGGCCCTGCGCCCAGAGGTTCTGATTCAGCAGGGCTGAGGCAGGGCCCAGGACTCTGCAGTTCCATCTGCCCAGACAGAGAACATGCCCCTGGAGGCCCCATGGGAAACACTCTGGGGGGACATGGAAAGAGGTGGATGAGGGTGTTGTGGGGCACTGGGGGAGGGCAGGGCCCTTGGGAGAGGGCTCCAGGCACAGGCTTCCGGGGCTGTGCGGGACTCTGAGGAGGGGTGGGATCTCTGCAGAGTGTGGGTGGTGGGAGCAGCACACACAAACAGGGCCAGGAGGCTCCGGGCCCAGGAGGTGCAGGTGCCCCTTACTCTGGGGACCCTCCAACCTCAGCTGTGGGGGAAGGGAGACCCCGGCATCCCTTGTTGGCCTTTAACCTTTCCTCAGACCCCTGCCTGTCCTCTGACTTTCTTTTTGTGTGGTCAGTGCTGCCTGTGATCACTTGGGATGAGCAGGATCTCGTGCTGGGCAATGGGACAGATTATTTTGTACCTGAAAGTGCGACACCCACCCTCCTACCGGAGTAGGAGCTGTGAGTGGTTGTGAAATGCTGGGCCGCTGCTTCCTCATGGGGCGTGGATTCCAGATTCCAGAAGTGTCCGTGCTGCTCAGCGCCAGCCCTTCCTCCCAGGGCCAAGGCATTTGCTCCAGAGTCCCCCCCAGAAGGCCTGAGGCAGGTGCTCCCAGCTCACCCAGGGGGTGGGGAGCCAGTCTCTCCCCCCACCCCGCCCCATCTTTCCCCTTATCCCCCTCCCCCTCCTCACTCTGTAGGGGGCTGGCAGCCCTGGGATGCCACTGCCAGGTCTGCACTCGTCCTGGCCTGGGGCAGCAGGGGGCTTATTCCCCACATTCCCAGGCCTGGGACTGGGTAGTGCCCGGGACAGATTCTGGCAGGAAATCACATCCTCAGATGGTGACAAGGAGAGGTGGCCCCCAGCTCTGTGGCCCCATGTGGCTGGTGGCCACTGCATGGGGCAGCACAGAGAGAGCACACCTCTAACCCTGCAGAAAGTTCTGTCGGACCATGCCACCAGGGAGGGCCAGGTGCTGCCAGGGCCAAGTAAGAGCACATGTGACAGGCCCTCATGCTCCGTGTAGACCAGAGGACTGACCATAGGGAGGGCCAGGCGCAGACGGCTGGGCCTGGCCATGAAGGGGGCAGGAGTTGGGTTGAGGGCAGAGCCAGTGGGATGTGCTGTTGGGCCGATATGCTATGTGATAGAGGGACAGGTGGGTGGTCTGAGCATGGGTGGGGGACCCTTTGAGAGATAGAGAAGAGGGGGAGGAGCCAGTTTAGGAGGGCAGAGTGGAGATTTCTGGGATGCCCCATGATCCCTCCTTAAAATCACCGTGGGGTTGGGGAGGGGCTTGTTAAATGCAGGTGCCCTGGCCCTGCCCTGCGTCCAGAGGATCTGATGCAGTGACCATCTGGAGCTGGGGGCCACATGCAGAACAGCCACTCTGTGCTGGCCTGCCCTGGGGGGACACAAGTCCCTTTTCCCCATCTCTTTGTAGGATGGGCACCCACAGCTAGGGACACCGAGGCTGAGGGCTAAGTGACAGCCCCAGGTCATCACAGGTGGTGTGGGACATGGCTGAAATTTAAAGCCGCATCTCTCAGCCTCTCCATGAGCCCACGGCCCGGGCCTCTGGGGGCAGGTCTGTGAGTTGGAAGCTAAACAGGCCAGGCCAGCACCCCACAGAACCCTGGCTGGGCCAGGCTAACTGCCCACCTCCGTCTGCCCCTTCCAGACCTGACGCTGCAGCTGCTGGCCGTGCGGAGGAAGAGTGGGCTGCGGGACCCCTGCTTGCAGCAGGCCCTGCGGGCCCGGCTCCGCCTGATGGAGAACGACAGCCGGGCGGTGGCGCATGCGCTGGGGGTGAGTGGCCCTGTGGCTGGGGACAGGTGCTGCAAGGAGCCGGAGTGAGGGAGGTGCAGGGGCTGGTGCCTGAGAACAGGTAGAGGAGGAAGGTGCAGAGAGGAGGGCCACTTGGGGAGCACAGTGACTTTGGAAGGGAGGGCTGTGACGTCAGCCTTCAGGGTGAGGGGGTTGGGGAGAAGGAGGCCACCCCACCAGCTTGCCTCATGGGGGGCGCTGGGCCCACCCTTGTGCCGTCCTGGACCCCAGCACAAGTGGACAATGCATTGTCGCTTTCTCCGTGCACCCCCTCCCTGGGAGGGTTTTCAAAGCCCCTTTGACAGGGAGTCAGAAGGGCTGGTATGGAGCTGATCTTATTGGGGAGGACAGTGAGGGGTTGCTGGGCAGGGGTCCTGGGACTTGGGAGCTGACTTGGGGTCAGCCGGGGCCAGCCCTGCCACTCTGTGAGCCCAGCTTCCTCGGCCGCATACCAGGGAAGCTTGGAATTTTGTGCCCGTGAGGACTGTGCGCCCAACACACACCAAGCACCCGGCATGGTGCCCGGCATGGAGTAACTCCTCACATGGGCTGCCATGGTGACTCGGGCAGGGTGGGGCAATTAAGGGGGCTGGCTCTGGGTGTGAATCCTGGCCGAGCCACTTACGGAGGGTCAGACCTCCGCTAAGAAACGGGGCCTGATTTCTTATCTGTCAAGTGGAGATGACTGCAGTAGCCCCAGCCACACGAGTCACCATTTGTTTGTGCTGCCGTGTTAGCTGGTGCTGCTTTTAATGCCCCATCACCACCAACGAATGGAACTCAGAGCAGAGGGAACGCTAGGGTTAGACCTGAAGCCTGAGTGCATGCATCCTGGAGTGCGGGGAGGTGAGGTCGGTTCACCCAGGACTGAGAGCACAGCCTAAGCAGGACGGAAGGTGACAGGAGAACCTGGGGCCATTGATGTGCAGGGAGTAAGGCAGGTGGTGTGGTCAGGGAGGCGTGGAGGGAGTGGGGCCAGGGCTTGAAGCCCATTCGGGCTCTGGGAAGGAACGGTGGGCTTGTGAGCAGGGGAGGAGTTGACTTGGGCTGTAAAGAGACCCACTCTGTCTGTGCCGGCCCCCTGCCAGGGCCACTTTTGCAAACTTTTTCTGTTGTGTAGCTCCTATCCTCTGTTCACCAGATGCCCCGAGGCCCTGGGGAAGGTCTCTCATCCCTATTTCCTTTTCTTAAGGAATTATCGGCAAGGCTGTTGTCTATCCACAGTGACCAGGATCGGATCGTGGTGATGTTTAAGACTTTTGAAGAAATCTGGAAGTTCTCTACCTACCATGCTCTTGGTAAAGTGACCTTCCCATGATCGATTACGGGGACTCCCCTCCAAGGACACTTGTGCACATCATGTGCTTTATGTTTCAAATCGGTGCTTTAGAATAGGTTTGTTCCCAAGGGCCTCTCCAGTAAACATGAGAAGTGGTGTATTCTCCTTCTGCTCCGGGAGGATGCCGCGGTGGGTGGGGCCGTGGATGGTTGCAGGTCTCTGTTGCGAGAATGCTTTCTGCTGAGTTCCCTGCACACTCTGTCCCTTTGTCCTGTGTGATTTCACGTCACCACACCTTGAGGAAAGCCGGCTCCAATGGCCTCAGTATTCATCAGGAAACCTGCTGTTGCACATGACCCTCCTGTCTTCTTCCTAAAACACCCCGTTGTGTTCAGAGGCATTCTCAGGGCCTAACCGCACCTGCTTGAGAACCTCGGCCTGCCATTTGAGGATGAGGGAGCTGCGGCGGAATCGGAGCCACAGTTTCCCACGTGCCCCCGGGCAGGGCTGTGCTCACCCCTGCCACGTGGTCTCCTAGAGCAGTTCTCCCTATGGCACCAGGCCCAGGGCAGTGTGTCCATCCAGAAGGTGGCAGCCCCCTGCTTAGGTGTCCACTCCACATTGAGCAGAGGAAGGCTTCCCTCATCATCTACCCTTGCCTTGAAAACGGAGGGAGCCAAGCGGCCTGCTGGCCAGGCTGTGGCTGACAAAGGCTCACTCATCCCTGAGACGAAGCTTCCCTTGACAGAAGCGGACACAGCCCGCGCTAGCTGATAACGCAGCCGGGCACTTCCGGGCACGTTTTCCATCCAGCTCACTGCTGGCCCACAGGGCCCTGCGACCTCATAATCTCGCCAGTACCAATGAGAATACGGAGGCACGGAGAGGTCACATAACTTGATAACTGTTGTGGCCGCAGTGGGGGGTGGGGCTGGGCTTGACCACTAGAGCCCAGTCAGACTATGGACTGCTGGGTCGTGGCCAGCTCCCTGGGTGTCCCAAAGGCAGGGTCTCCCTGGGCCTGGTCAGTGCAGGGTTCAGCCAACACCAGGGCCACACAGGCTTCCCTCCCCCCCTGAGCCCACTGGTGATTGTACCTGGCCTTCCAGGCTTCACACATCACTGCCTGGAAAACCTGCTCGTGGACCAGGCCTTCTGGCTGCTCTCGCCCGGCGAGGAGGAGGAGACGGCCATCCGAGTCCACATGGATGAGGACTCCTTGAAGCTGACCCACGAGAGCCTCCTCGTGCAAGAAGGTGAGCGTTGTGCGGGGTGACGGTATCCTTGACTATGTCCTGACAGACAGGTACCCTGGTCACTGAGAGACTCTGGTCCACCCCCAAAGACATATGGGCACCTGGGAAACAGCAGAAGAGACATTCTGTCTCGCAGCAGCCCCCAGCCTGCGTTTCTGACTTGGCTGAGGCATTGGCCTTGCGGCCGACCCCAGTCTGAGGGGCATGGAACACAGAGCCATCTTTCCTACCCTGCCACAGAAAGGAAGGGGCCACCCAGCTGCAGCTGGACTCGCTGGTGGCAGTCCAAGAGGAAGGATCCTGGAAATCACACATCTGGCCCCACACAGCACAGATAGGAAACTGAGGCCCAGAGACAGAAGCTGAGGCTAAGGCAGCCTCGCAGAGCACGTCGGGGCAGAGCCAGGTCCCAGCCCCCCAGTCTGGGTCCTTTTGCATTTCTGCGGATATAGAAATTGGGGCTTGTGAGGGGCTTGTGCAGGTAGACTTCCCTTGTGTGTCCTGGCTGGGGGGGGGGGTTGGGTTCTGCTTGGCAGAGCTATAGCTGCCCCCAGGCAGGCCACCCTGAATGACCTCCTCCGTCCCTTTGAAGGGCCCTTCTTTGTCCTGTGTCCTGACCACCACGTGAGAGTGACGACTGGCCCCGGGGGTACAGAGGGGGGCCCCCAGCCCCTCAGGTGGGCTTCGGGGGGTCCGCAGGGAGAGGTGGCCCCAGAAGCAGGCCTCTCAGCGAGCCCCAGCATGTCCTGCGCGGAGGTGGCAGCGGCCACCCCAGAACCTCTGATCCCGTTTCATCAGTAGGTACCGACCGTTGCTGCTCTGCTTCCTGCCAGCTCTGTGTGTGGTTGGGCCGTGGGGAGACTCCCAGGCCCTGGTCTGTCCACAGGCCAAGGGGGTGACAGAGTACAGTGTGAGCCCCAAACAGACCTGGCTGTGGCCCGTTCTGCTGATGTCCAGCTGTGTGGTCTTGGCAAGTCAGTCCAGCTCTCTGGGCCTCAGGCCTGTCACCTGCATGACGGCGCAACAACATCTACCTGGCAGGGCCGTCCTGTGTTTAGACGGCACAGGCGTGTGTGGCATGGAGCCCTTGCCAGACTTGTTCTGAAAAGTTTTGGAAGGGGCTGCATCCATGTGTACCCACAGTGGGGAGGCATACAGAAACCTGCACAAACCAAACCAAAGGCAGGTAGAGCCAGGGGATGTGAGGACAGGTGACGTGTAAGTTCCTGTTCATTTGCAGAATGTGGGGCATAAACGTGGCTTGGAACTTCCCGTCAGCCAAAGCAAAGAGAGAAATTCAGTCTCCTGATTTGCAGGGTCTGTGAAGTAACAGGCTATGGCTCAGCTTCCCCGACACTGAGACCTAGGAGGAGTTTCTCCCAGGAACCCTCCCTGTGTGGTGTGGGCAGCGGTGTCCCCACAGGGGCACAAAACATGTATGCCACCGGGGAAGAAGGAATTGTCAGTCATCTAGTCCAGCTTCCTTTGTTTCTAACCAAAGGAACTGAGAGGCCCAGAGAGGGGAACAATTTGTCCAGGTCACACGGCGAGGTCGCAGTAGAGCCAGGGTTTGAATCCATGTCTCCAGATCCCTGGGCTGGGGTCCCCCCTCACCCCTTGTTGTACTGAGCTGCCTTGAGGGGAGCGATGGGGCAGATGTTTGGGGGCTCCCAGTTAACAGGGGTGGTGGTGTCCCCCAGGATGAGCCACCTAGGCAGGGGGTGTGGGGCCTCCTGGGGGCCATGTACCTGGGCAGGTGTGCGTGTGTGTTGGGGGAGGAGTGGGGCGCACCTAGGCTGCTGGGGGACAGCTGACTTGTCCAGTCTCTGCACAGGATGTATCTGCCCCAAATCTGAAATCCCACAGCAAAGACTCCCCTCTCCTGGCTCCAGGTGGGCTCTCAGGCTCCACTGGGGCCCCATCGATGACTCCGTGGGTGAGCCAGCGACACCCAACACCCTGCTGATGGGTGAGTGCTTCCACCGGCCTCTCTTCCCCTGGGGCAGGCAAGTGATCAGGGGGTGGCACCAACATTTTGGAGGTTTCTGTGCTTGTCCTGAATCCTCTCCAGTCTGTGAGTGCCTGAGCACAGCCATGTCCACAGGCTGTCGCTGTCCCCAGAGAGCTCCCAAGTGTAACTTCACAGACAATCTGACAGGACGGGCTGGGCGCTCTTCTCTTTTTTGGGCACCACACTAAACACCTCGAAGGCCGGGCCATAGTGGGCTGGGCTCTGGCTGGGTTTGCCACCTGCATGCACTAAGACAGGACCGTGAGGCCCGGGCTTGTCCTGTCACAGGTCCTCTTTGAGAGAAGCTGGCACTGCCAGAAGCCCTTCGGCTTGGACGCCCGCCCAGCTTCTTGCTCTGCTCCAAGCTGCCCGCGTTGGGACGGCCTCCTGCACCTGGGAAACGGACCCAAGGCCCCGGGCGGGGAGGTGGGGAATAGGCAGGACTTGCGACTATTGCCGCCTGGGGACAAGAACACCTCTCTGAGGACCACGCAGGCGTCCAGCCTCTCACGTGCGGGGAACAAGCTTCAGCGCAAACCTCCTAACAGGCAAAAGATGAATCCCCCATGTGTCCAGGGTGTCTGGGGGTGGCCCCATCTGCCCACCTGGCCCCTACCCAGGTCTCCCCTGCACTGACCGTGCGGCCTCCTTTCTGCAGCTGTGGGCCTGGCCTCAGCGGTGGCTGACTGCCAGGGCTCGGGGCCTGAAGAGATGACCTTCCGATGTGGTGACCTCATTAAGATCCTCGGCGCCCAGGTGCCTGGCCTGCCCTGGTGCGTGGGCCAACACGTGGCCTCAGGCCAGGTGGGGTTTGTGCCGACCCATCTCATCAGCGCGCAGGGCCCGGTATCCGAGTGAGTGGCTGGGGTCCTGCCCCTTTCCTGAGCCCACCCCCACCGCTCCTGGGGGGACCCTGCACCTTCGACCCCGCTTCCCATGGGACAAGGCTGGATGTGTCCTGGGCGACTCCTTGTCCCTTCCCTAGTCCCAGACTGGGCTGAGCTCCAGCCGCTGCCCCCTTGTCCCCAGTGCTCTCCCCCAAAATGCTGCCAGGAGGGTGTTCTCTGAGACAGACACTTGCCCACATGTATTTGTTTTCCGTGGCTGCTGTCACTCAGCACCACACACTGGGGACTTACAGTGACAGAGATGTACTGCTTCGCAGTTCTGAGGGCCAGAAGTCTGAAATCAGTGCCAGCAGGACCACCCTGCCTCTGCAGGCTCCAAGTGGGCCCTCCTGCCTATTCCAGCTCCTGGCAGCTCCGGGCATCCCTTGGCTCATGGCTTCCTCAATCCACTCTGCCTCCACCTCCACGTGGCTATCTTCCTTTGTGTGTCTGTGTGTCTGTGACTCATTTTTCTCTTCTTATGAGGGCACCAGTCCAACTTCATCTTAACCAAACTAATTACATCTGCAAAGATCCTATTTCCAAAAGGCTACCTTCCAAGGGTCCGGTAGACGTGAATTGTGAGGACAGTATTCAACCCCCTACCAGCTACTCTCCTCCCTAAAGCCCTTCAAAGCTGCTGGACCCAGCCTTCAAGGCTCCCCATGGCCCAGGACCTGGTGACCCCAATTTCAAAGGCTGCCACTCACCACCAGCTCGCCCTGAGTCTGCTGCTCAGGTTGGCTTGTCCCTTCTGAGACAAGTCTGGGTTGACATCACACCCTGTCCAGGTGCCCCTTCCATCTCGACCTTCTGGTGTTCCTGGGGGGTCTCATCAGCTACCAGTCACACCTGTAATGGCTAATCCCCAGGGACACTCCTCTGGCCACACACCTGTCCCTGTATGAGCTGTCCCCCACTCCACCCAAGACTTGCCTGCCACCATCCAGGAATGCCAAGTGGAGGGCTCTCTGGCCACCTCCGTGTCCCTGCTACCCAGCCCTGGGCAGGGGAGTCTTTGGAGAGTGGTTGGCAAGCACAGCTGTGCCCATCCTTTGGCAGAGTTCCATTCCCCTGGACTTGACCTTGTCAAGATGTCAGTCAAGAAGCCCAGAGAACATGGGTATTTGGGAAGGGCACTTTACTGGGTCATGTGACTCTGGTCCTGTTCCCCTCTATGTGCCTCACTTTCCACCCACAAGATGCTCGTCTTCAGTGGCCCTGTTCTGTGTTTGGTGCTGCGACAACCCAATGCCTCTCAGCCCAAATCTCAGAGGCTGTTTGGTGTCATGCCTTGTCCAGCCAAATGTCTCGTTTTGTCCCCCAAGTTTAAAGTGTCTGTCTGCCTTGGTAGCTCTTGCACCTGTGCCTCAGAAGCAGGTAGCAGCTGGCCAGGCCAGCACTGCTAGACCAGCGCCTCCAAAAGTGTGTTCCTCCCCAAGCTCCATCACACCCTTCATGTTCTGCCCATGTCCCCTTGTTGGCACTCTCCAGGGATTCCCAGCATAAGCAAAGTGTCTTCCTGTTGAAATGCGTTTCCCACAGTTATTTGACTTCCAGAATCCTCTTCTCACACAACCCTATTTGCTTTTTGCCAAGTTGGTGTTCCAGGGAACACTCTTTGGGGACCCTTTATCTAGCTATAGTTAGTTTCAGTTTCTCAACAGACTGTTGGGGGCTATGTGCACTGGACATGTACTGAACTTACTGTGGGTCAGAGAAGAGCTATGGGAATGAGTTAGTCCATTCCCTCCCTTAACTCAGAAGGATGATAGGGCCGAGTGCCATTGATCCTATCTATAGCCAGAGAAATCCTAACCGCTTCCTTCATTCAGTCAGTGGATGTTTATTAAATATCCTTCCTGTTGCAGACTCTAGATTTTCATCCATTTGTTTAATGAACAAGCTGGTGACTCTTCTTTTTCTCTTTTACTTTATTTTGACATACTTGCAGACTTACAAAGAAATTGCAAGGAAAGTATAAAATTCCCATATGCTGTCACCCAGATTGCACAAATGTTAACATGTGACAACATTTGCTTTATTCTTTTCTCTTTTACTTCTATTTTTTTCCTAAATCCTTTGAGAGTAAGTTGCAAACATGATGTTCCTTTACCCCTAAATAATGCAGCACGTGCTTTCTAAAACCAGGACATCTGCTTACATAACTACAGTGCAATTGTCAAAATCAGGAGATTAACATCGATACCGGGCAGTTACCTATAGACCTTATCCAGATGTTGCCAGTTGTCACAATAATTCCCTTTATAGCCAAAGATAATTCCAGACCCTGAGTTACATTCTGTTGTCCTGTCTCCTTAATTTAAAACAGCTTTTCACTATTTCTTTTTCTGACACTTTTAAAGAATACAGGCCTGTTATTTCATATAATGTTCTGCAAGCTACTCTAACACTTAAAAAAATTTCTCAATCCATGCATTTTTGAAGTTTCATATTATTCTGGTAATTTGACTAAATTATAGGAAAAATTGTCTCTCCCCCCACCCCAACCCCGTTCCTTCCTATTGTCTTCTTCCTGACTCTGGGGGACACTCTGTGCTGTGGTTGTGCTGAACACTGTGGGACGAACCTGCAGAGGTGGTATGAGGAGCAGCAGGAGCTGACAGGATGGAGCAGTTGGTTCTGCCTGTAGCTGCCACAGCCAGCTTTATGGGGGAGGGGGCATCTGAGGCACAGGGCCTGCCTAGGAGCTCACCTTCCCAGGATTCCACGACCCATCACAGCCTCTCCTGCTCCTGGGCATCTGCCCCTGGCCAGACAATTTCCTGGAGGGAGGATCTGTTTTGTTTTTTATTTTGTGGTCCTCACTGCTGGGCAGAGAGCAGTGTTCCAGGACTGTCAAATTAGGGAGTGAAAGGGTCCTCCTGTGAAATGTTTACTTTGGAAATATGTTATTTTAAATAGAGCACTTTATTTTTTCCAGGTTGGAAAATGTGATCTTTCTCAATGAGGAAGAAAGGTCATTCTTCAGCAACGAGGGCCACTTTTCTGAAGAGGACGCCAGGCAGTTACTGAGGAGAATGTCGGCTGCGGACGTCTGCACCGCGTACAGCCTGGGTATGTGTGGCCACGTGGCGGGCGGCTGCTTCTCCCTTCCCTTCCAGCGGCTTTGGGGCCTTCATCCACTGACAAATGGCGACTGCCACCCTGGGCACTGGAAGTGAACAGATAGGTGCTGTCACTGCCTTCGGGGCATGCGGGGCTGCAGAGAAGCCAGGCACAGGGAGCGGGGCCTGGGGATGTGGCCCTGAGGCTCTTGCTGCCCAAGGACCAGCCCCAGGCGCCAGCCCAAGACACACGGACAGCCTCAGCCTCCCTCGGCGGGCGCAGGGGAAAACACAGGGCCTGATTCTAACTTGGCCAGCACCGTGGGGCTCCTGTCCAGGGCCAGCCCGCACCCCCGTGCTTTGCTCCAGCAGCCTCTGTGGGAGTGACTTTCCTTCTGTGTGGTTTACCTGGGTCACCTGGCAGTTCGGTGTCAGGTGGGAGCCCAGCTCGGCAAGCTCTAAAGACAAGACTATTCCTGTCTTACCTCCAGCCCCTCTGTGTGTGAAAGGAGTCTCTGCAGGCTGCACAGCAAAGCCTGGACAGAGGTGGTGCATCATCAGCAACAAGCAGGAGAAATGTGGCTGGGGTCGTGGCACTTGGACAAACCTGCCTGTCAGCTGCTGTAGGCAGTGGGCACGCAACTGTGGGTTCGTTGCTTTATCCTACAGGGTGGAGAAAAACACAAGCGTGCATGCACACCCACCCGTGTGCATATATGTACACACAGACACACACACTCACAGGTGTACATGTACATACAGACACACAGGGATGTACATGCCCACCCACGTGCCTACATGCATGCACGCACACCTACACATGTGTGCATACATGCACACACATCCATATGCATGCATATCCACACATATATGTATACATACACATGTATAAACACACGTTTCTACACACACTTTTTCCCTGCCTGCTCAGTGACATGCATTGCAAGATCTTTTTTCCCAGATGACAGATTTAAACTTTTTAGACCCCACAAACCAATTTCTTTTCCTAAATGGACAAACTTGAACTTGACCTTAATATATCAAGGCTCAAACCATCGTGATTACCATCTCCTATCTTTTTTAGGAGGCAGGGTTGCGACCCTTCATTAGGGGATGTGGCATGGCGGGGCGTCTCTGGGGCCTCTGCGTGCCTGATTCTGCGTGGGATCCCAGGGCCACATGCCTGTGATCACAGTTCATGGCACTTTATGCTTCACACATCTTTTTACAGCTCTTTTTCTCATTTGATTTCTACGGAAACCCAGCAGTTAGTGTCAACCAGCTTTGAGGATGGGAGGTGCCCGCCCAGGGATGAGGAGGTGGGGACCCGTGGGGGAGCAGTGTCAATCCAAGCTCTGTCAGACTCGGAGCTGAGCCCTCCCCTGTGCCCCACTCCCTGATGGAGCCAGTGGAAGTCCAGGGGTGCTTCTCAGTGAGGGGTGCATCCCCTGTCCCAGAGGACGGGGGATGGTGTCCCCCTGGGCATAGGCAGGGGTGGGGGCAGACAGCTGTGTCCTAGCCTGGAGACCCTGGAAGACAGGGATTCTCCAGCCCCCTGACCAAGGCTACCCTGAGCCATGCCTCTCCCTCGGGAGTATTGGTGTCAGGAATGTTCCTATCCTGGTGCCACCACCCCAGCTGGACATGACCCGGGGCCTAGAGTGTGCCGGCCGGAGGTGGTGAGTGCCTCTCTGCTCTCCCTTTGCAGACAGATTAGAAGAAACTGAGCTTGAGCAGCCAGAAGGACAAGGTAGGTCCTGCCTGTGCAGCTGGGGTTCTGGTCACAGTCTGGGCCTCGGGGGTAACACCAGGCAGAGGCAGCAGAGCTGGGCCCACTTGGTGTTGGGTGTGGCTGTCACTCCCCGGGTGTGCGGGCTGGGTGCCTGGGGGAGGTTGCCTGAGGTGGGCCTAATGACCCCCCACCCCGGATGAGGCAGTGGAGGCCTTGGGGGCCATGCCTCTTCCAACGAACGTGCCGGACCCCACCGGCTCCCCAACCGAGGTGGGGTATTTCTGCCTCTGTCGAGCCCACACATGCCTGTGGCTTTCCTTCTGGTGACCTTGAGGAGCTGACACTTGTCCCAGCTCTGCCAAGCTGCCCTCAGAGAGTGGCCGAATTCGGAGCCTCAGGTTAGAGAGGACGCCTCTCCTTCAACTGAGGCCCCTCAAGGGTCTGCTCCTTCCTGAGGGGCTGGTTTGGGGAGGCCCTCCCATCACCCCTCCACAGCCCCCTCTTCCCTCACACAGGGTCCACACGGGGGTGAGCCTGGGCTGTGGACACCCAGGGGCCTTGGAAATCCTCTGGGTGGTGCTGGGGTGTGGCGGGGGGGAGGCTGGGAGGCCAGGCCCCATTTGCCTCCCAGGGACAGGGACAGTTCCAACTCTGCTAATGTCCCCTGCAACAAAGGCCGAGGGGTGTCCTGCTGCTGGGAGGCTGTGACGGTGCCTCTGTGGGGCACAGGAGATGGTCGGGTCAGACATTCGCTGCTAACCCGTATTTAATTTCTTTCTTATTCCAAGGCTTGTAAAGACGTGAGTCTGTAAGACTAACAAGAAGACAGTTTGTTTGAAAATATTTTTTATATGTGAACTCAAAACTGAAGAGTCTGTTTAAATTCTGATTCTTTCCTTTCCAGTAAATTCCCCTTTAATCCCATGTTTTCCAACAGGAAACATAGCTTGTTTGCTCACCTCCTGAGACCCAGCTCTGGCTACCGCATCCACCAAAGCCAGCAGTGGCGCCAGGGCAGTTCGGGCAGCCTTTCCTGTGTTAACTCTTTAGGAACCGTAGGCCCCAGATTCTCAAACACCTGTGAAGGTGGAGCCCCAGGTTCTGGGAGCCGCCCCAATCTTCCCTGTTGGAAATGGTCCATTTCCCCACGATGGAGCTGGGCAGAAAGACACAACACCCTGCCCTCTGCTGCAGCTGGCTCTGTCAGTCTTGTGGGGCAGCCTTGGAGCTCGTGTTGATCAATCGCTGATTGGCTGATTTCCTGAATTCCTCTACCTGATCAGAAGCCCGAGATGCTGACAAAATCATCCATTTGCAGTTGTAGCACTGAATGTGGATGGGGCCAGTTAGGTGGCTTTGATTCTCTGTAAGAGGGAAAGGGACCTCTGAATGATCTCTGAGCACAGGAGGTCTCCTAAAACTATGCTGCCAAAAAGGCAAAGGATAGGAAAGGCAGGTTATTTGGTAAGAGAGTGGGCCCAACAGGTCTGTACTCTCCCTGCAATCGTAATTACTGAGTTCCCACTCTGTCCTAGGCCCTGGTTTGGCAGTTCACACAACTGTCCAGTGCTCGCTGGGAGCCAGTGGGGAGGTGTCATCTGGAATGTGCTACACCAGGGACAGAGGCTAGGGAAGGGGAACCAGGACTCACATCCAGACTCTCACCCATCTGGATGTTTTTTGTGACTTGCAGAAGTTCCTCCACCTTGCCTGAACCTGGAGCCTCATGAGATCCTGCGGAAGGTGAAGAATATCCTAGAACAATGCAAGACCTGCCTGGACTGCCCTGAGGAGCTAGCGTCCTGGGATCTCCCTGCAGTGTCCAGAGGTGTGAGCTCACCAGACACAAAGGAGCCCTCCTTCCACCTGGACGCCGAGGATGACTGGGCCGACCCAGAGGCCCTGGGCCCGCTGCTGCTGGTCCTGAACGCCCCTGGGTACCAGGCCTGCTTCCACGGCCTATACGACGCCTCGCTGCCGTGGCTGAGCAGCGTGTTCTGCAGCTTCACCGACGAGGAGGAGCTGGTTGCGTGCCTGGCGCAGGCCCGGGGAGCAGCCAAGAAAGCCGGCCTGCCCATGGCCCTGGCCAGGCTCTGCTTCCTCCTGGGCCGGCTGTGCGCCAGGAGGCTTAAGCTGTCCCAGGCCCGGGTGTACTTCGAGGAAGCCCTGGGTGCCTTGGGGGGCAGCTTCGGGGACCTCTTCCTGGTGGTGGCTGTGTACACCAACCTGGCCACCGTTTACCTGACGCAGAAGAACAAGGAGAAGAGTGCGCAGGCAGTGCCCAAAGCTGCAGCCCTGCTCCTGGGGACGCCCGGCCACGTGGGCAACGCCGAGGCAGAGGCGGAGCTCCTCAAGTACGCGCTGCGGCGGGCCGTGGGTAGCCGGAGCCTGCAGGCTGAGGCCCGGGCCTGCTTCCTGCTGGCCAGGCACCACATCCACTTCAAGCAGCCCGAGGAGGCCCTGCCCTTCCTGGAGAGACTGTTGCTTCTGCACAGGGACCTGGGGGCCCGGGAGGCCTCGTGGCCCTCAGACTGCTACCTGCTCCTGGCGGACGTCTACAGCCGAAAGTGCCTGCCCCACCTTGCCCTCAGCTGCATCAAGGTGGCCTCGTTGCAGACACAGTGCTCACTGGCCAGCTCCCTGAGGAGTATGGACCTGGTGCTCCGGAATGCCCCCCATCTCCACGGCCAGAGGCAGGTGGCCCACAGCCTCCCCTCCCAGACAGCCCACTACCTCAGGCAGGCGCTGGCCTCCCTGGCCTCGGGTGCGGGGTGTGCATTGCGTGGCCCCCTCTACGCCAGCCTGGCCCAGCTACACAGCCACCATGGGCAGCACGGGCCGGCCATCGTCTTCATGATGCAGGCGGTGGAAGCGGATGCCGTGGCCGGAGTCCACCCTGTTGTGGACCACCTGGTAGCCCTTGCCTGGCTGCACGTGCTTCATGGGCAAAACCAGGTGGCCCTGGACATCCTGGAGTCCATCCTGGATGGGGCAGTGGCCAGCGTGGACCAGGAGGGTGTGATCGCCAACATGGCAGCTGTGGCCCTGAAGAGGACCGGCAGGACCCGGCAGGCGGCCGAGGGCTACTACCGCGCCCTGCACGTGGCCAGGCGCCTGGGCCACCTGCAGAACCAGGCGGTGGTGCTGGCCAACTTCGGGGCGCTGTGTCTGCACACGGGTGCCAGCAGGCTGGCCCAGCACTACTTCCTGGAGGCCGTCCGGCTCTTCTCCAGGCTGCCCAGCAGGGAGCGTGGCCGGGACTTTACCCAGGTGCTCCTGCAGCTGGGCCACCTCTGCACCCTCCTCGCCCTCACCCAGCAGGGCAAGCGCTACTACCAGTGGGCCTTTCTGGTCGCCATGGAGACGGACCACCTAGAGAGTAGGTGCTGCCCCGTTACCTCTTCCGCACCTCGCTGGGGTCTGCAGGGTCTGCGTCAGGCTCAGAGCACACCTGGGCTGTGTGATTCAGAGGCAAACAGTGGTTTTTCCAACATAGAGAATGCTGAGTAGGTGAAACCAGCAGATGTTCGCATGCGCCCTTGAGGAAGACTGTTCTCACACGGGGCCAGCATCGTGCTTTGCCTGGGGACTGTTCTGTTTTGAGCTCTGAAAGTCTCCCATCCTGGGAATCCTCAAAGTCCGGCTAATGGGATGGTGGGTCCCCCCAGACATACCCTGGTGCTGCAGGATCCCCCGAGCTGAGAGCAGCCACAGGCCCTCTGTGAGCCCGGCTTGAGCGCCAGGTGCTTGCACTTGTGTTATCTCGTTGGGATCTCCCGACAGCCCTGCACACGGAGCTGCACCTCCCCTCCCCGACACATCCCCCCTTCACAGAGCATGTTGAGGTGGGTGGTTACCCCAGGCCACAGAGCAGTTCAAGTTTATGCAAAAGCCTCTTGTTGCGCAGGGGCCACCCCACGTTCCACCCACAAATGAGACTTGTGTGGTTCTCATGGGAGGGGGGCAGCACAAGTGTGGGAAACTGACATCCAAGCCAGAAAAGCCACAAAAGTGGGTGATTGGTGGATAGCAGGGCAGCTCCTGGCCCCAACTTATGGGTTAGGGGCATCTCTTTAGTCTGGGACCGGAGGGTTGAGGGTGCAGCCCAGCAAGAGGGTGGGGGTGAGGGGCTGGCAGTGCAGCCCCTGCAAAGGCCTGGAGGCAGTGAACAGGCCAGTGCAGGGAGAGGCAGATTGGGAGAGGGGGTTGGGGGCTGTATGAGGAGAACCTCCACTGGCCCAGGGGTCCCTGAGAGCACTGGGGAGCCATTGAGTGCTATAGCACACTCACTCTGGCTGCATGCAGTGAATGGATAGTGATCCAGGCAGCAGGAGACAGACAGAGGAAGAGGTTGAGGGAATGGGGACAGGGGTCCCATCCCCTGCCCTATGGCACCAGGCCTTCGTCATGGCACAATGAGACTGCCCAGAGATGCCTCTGTTACCTGGCCCAGAGCCCCAGGGGATGTGCCAAATCTGCCCATTTTTAAGCCAGGCCTGGCACACACTCCTGGCCCTTGAAGGAACAGAGCTTTAGGAAGTGACCTCATGAAGGAGCCCTGGACATGTCTGCCCACGGCGGGAAGGGAGGGTCTAAATCCAGACCTTTCCCAACAGGTGGGGCCTTGACAGAGAGGTGGCCTCTGGCTGCAAAGGTACCCTCGGAACCTTCAGGAGGAACCAAGTGCCACAGACCCCCCTGTGGCCTCGGCAAGTCATGGCCTCAATAGCCAGTGGCACCTTCTCCTAGGAGGTACGCCCAGGGTGCTAGGGATTCAGATTTGGAAAAACCAGGCAGGGGACCCAGGAGACCATGTTTCCTCTCTCCCATGTTGAGCAGCCAAGGAGACCAAGGGCTGGCAGGTACCCCAGGGCCACCAGGTTACTCCAAGTCATTTTCAAGTCACTCTGAAAGTTTGTGTTTTTCCAGGAATTTGGCCATTTCATCTAGGTTATCTGATTTATTGGTGTACAATTGGTGTCCTCTTATAACTCTTTTAGTTCTGTAAAGAGGCAATAGTGTTCCCTCTTTCATTGCTAATTTTAGTTATTGATATCCTCTCTTTTCCTTGGTTGGTCTGGTGAAAGATTTGCCAATTTTGTTAATCTTTTCAAAGAACCAACTTTTTGTTTCATGGATCTTCCATGTAGTTATTACTGATTTCATTTACTTCTTCTCTGATCTTGGTTATTTCTTTTCTTCTATTGGTTTGCTCTTCCGTTTCCAGTTTTTTGAGTTGATTCATTAAATTGTTGATTTGTGATCTATCTTTTGGATGTAGGCATTTATGGCTATGAAAATTTTTCATCTAATCAC
>CAUYPO010064944.1:0-13762 GCA_963574435.1 Cheirogaleus major
GCCATCCAATGACACACGGCGTGCGGAAGCTACTGTGGGAGACTGATGGACACAGCCCAGCTTCCCAGTGGAACAAAATGCAACTGCTCTGGGCTTCTGGCTCTGAGGTCGGCTGTTGCTCCCAGCAGCCTTGCCAGCTGCTTCATCCCCCAGGGGGAGGCCAGGGCTGCCCTCCAGGGTGCCCCCACCTGTCTGTGCCTGTCCTCTCGTGGCTGCTTCGGGAACTCATGGGCTTGATGCCTGGATTCTCCACCCTAGGTCCCCAAAGCTGTCCCCAAAGCAGGACTGTGGCCTTGCAACTGCCCTTCGGGACCCAGTGACCTCCTCTGCCTTCACCCATCCTGGGGCACGGGGCCTCCTCTCTGCCTTTCCAGTGGAGCCTGCCCTTTCGTGGGCACATGTAATGCGTGGAGTTGGCACAGCTGGATGGGCTGCCCGCAGTTGGTTGGCAAGTGGGCAAGAGAATGTTCACAGCGGAAGACTCCTTGCTCCAGAAAGAACAACCGTTTCAGTCGGCCTCGATCGCTTGGTCAGATCTTGCAGGGAGAATAACTCCCATTTACTGAGCTACTGAGCTATTAGTATGTACTAGATTTTTAAAAAAATGTCATTACTTAATCTTTTAAATTGCTATTTTAAATCGGGAGCTGTGTCCCCATTTTATAGAAGGTACAGTAGACCTTGGTTGTTTTGCCACCGAGAAATGAGAATCCTCATCTTCTTCTGGAGAGCACGCCCTCCCCAGGCTCTGGGTTCTGGGGGTACCCCTGCCTCCCCCCCGCCCCGGCCTGTGCTCTGGGCTGATGATGCAGGCATAGGATGGAGAGCCTGGTCCTGAGGCCTGGGGCAAATTGCTCACCTGCGCAGCTGCCTTGCTCCTGGGATGGAGGACTTGAAATCATCAATCATTCTATTATTTTATTTCCCCCATCTGGCTGTAGAAACACCAGATCTCCTTACACAGGCTTCAGACTGGCCCAAGTCAGAGTCGCTGCACGTTTTTCCAGACTCCTCTCTCCCAGGAACTCTTTCCTACAGCCAGGGCGCCCCGAAGGTGAACTTTGCCCTTCAGCATTTCCACCCACTGACGCACCACCGCCCGGTGTGCAGCCCCCCAGCAAGCCTTCCGGGAGCATCCGGCGGGAAGTCGCCCGTCGCTCTGCCTCTGTGGGACTCTGGACCCAGCACTCAGTCTCCACGGAGAGGCAGCTACTTCCTGGGAGGCAGGCTCATTGCGTTTGGTTGTGAGGGCTCTGAAGTCTTGAAATCTGGACAGAGTCTCTTTCCTCCCTTAAAGCAAAAATGCCCTTGACTTGAAGGAATGGGGACGGGGGGAGGGGACCACGCTGTAAAATACCCCACATTCTGGAATATTCTGTCTCCCTCCTTGCTATGTCATTTTACCTCTTCCTCTTGCCCTCTCGTTCCTGTGAATAGGAGTTAGCTCTAGGCACTTAATTAAATTCAGGTTCAAGTTTCTGGCAATATCTCACAGGTGTCCGTCTCATGCTGAGTCACGTGAAGGGCACAGAATGTCTCACCGTCTCAGTTTTCCTAACGCTACATTTGATCGGTGGGTTGAGGAAGCCATAGCTTGGTCCTTCCATGGTCACCTCAAACTTAGAGCCAGTGGCCATTAAATTTAATGTCCAAATCAGGACTTTTTTTCAAGAATTAAAGGAAGTAGTGCAAAAAGAATTAAAATCGCATATTTTTAAATACTTACACATTGACAGTTTAATTTTATATATACAGACCTACAAATGATCTTATTTAAATTGATTCAAATTGGCCTATATATTCAGTGTAAGCAAAATCTCAGTAGGATTTTTTGAGGGGGGGTAAGAAATTGACAAGGCAAATCTAAAATTCATATAAAAATGCAAAGGACCTAGAATAATCAAAACAACTTTGGAAAACAAGAACATGGGAGGACCTATGCTCCCTGACTCAAGGCTTATTATAAAGCTACAATAATAAAGACAGTGTGGTGTTTAGGGCCAAAAAGACAGACAAGATAGACAAATAGGGACAGCAAAGACAACCCAGAAAGAGAGCAACGTGTGTACAGTTCTTGAAAATATACAAAATTAAATCAAAATGGGTCATGTGTCTAAATGCAAAACCTAAAACCATAAAAAAACTAGAAGATATATGCGACATTCTTAGCGATTTGGGGTTTGGCAAAGATTTCTTAGACACATCAAAAGCATGACATGTACGAGAAAAAACTAGTAAATTGGACTTCATCAAAACCAAGGCGGCCTTCTGCTTTTTGAAAGACATCGATAAGCCAATGAGAAGACGAGGCACAGACTGGGAGAAATACTTGCAAATCACACATCTGATCAGCGACTCATACCCAGAATCTATAAAGATGTCTCAAAACTCAATTGTAAGAAAACAAAGAACCTAATTTTTTTAAAAAAGAGAAAATGATTTGAATAGATACTTCTCCAAAGAAGGTATAGGGTTGGTAAATAAACACACAAAAAGAGGTTCAACAGTATCAGTTGTCATGGCAACGATGCTATAACTACACCCAGGTTAGGGTGACTGCCACTACAGACTGACATGCCAAGTGTTGGCCAGATGTGCAGTGCCTGGAACTCTGCTACACTGTGTTAGGAATGTCGATGGTACAACCGCTTTGGAAAACCATCTGACGGTTTCTTGCAAACTAAACACAAAACCACCACATGACTCTGTTTTTCCACTCCCAGGAATTTATCCAAGAGAAATGAAAGTATGTGCCCAAGTGAAGACTTTTTTGGGGGGGCAGACAGAGTCTTGTTCTGTCATCCCAGCTAGAGTGCTGTGGCATCATCACAGCTCACTGCAGCCTCAAACTCCTGGGCTCGAGCCATCTTCCTACCTCAGTCTCCTGAGTAGCTGGGGCTGCAGGCATGTGCTACCATGCCGGGCTAATTTTTCTATTTTTAGTAGAGACAGGGTCTCACTCTTGCTCAGTCTGGTCTCGAACTCCTGGCCTCAAGTGATCCTTCTGCCTCGGCTTCCCAGATTGTTGGGATCACAGGCGTGAGCCACTGCGCCCGGCTAAGACTTTTGCATAAATGTTCATAGCGGCTTTATTTGTGATAGCCTAAAATGGAAGCAATGCAAACGTCCATCAGCAGGTGAGGTGGGGGTGTCCACACAATAGAAGAACGAGTATGTTCACTATCTTGTCTGTGGTGATGCTTTCAGGACACGTACATCTGTCAAAACATGTCACATCGTGTACTTTAAATATGTACAACTTATTATATGGCAATGATACTCAATATAGTTGTTTAAAACTTTTAAAAAATAAAATGCTTTCAAGATTCGTGGCAATTAGGGGCAAGGCTTAGAAGGGGGAGAAAAGAGAACTTTTTAGGGAGATGGAAATTTCTATTTCTTGATTGTGGTGGTGGTGGTTACACGGCCGTTACCAACTGCCAGATTCACCAAATTGCACACTTAAAGTGGGTGGATTTTATTGGATACAAACTATAACTCAATAAAGCTGGGTGAAAATAAATTGCGCTAAGAAGTGTCTTGGCATATAAAGACAAGGGGAAAATACTATGGTGGTATGTAATTTTCTTATCTAATAAAGTGAAAATTGCATTTATAGAGAAAAAACTAAATGCTTTCTAAAAAGTGAAAATAACTTTTGTTTACATTAAGGCAAAAAATACCTTCTTTGTCTTGATTACCTGGATAGTAAAAGGCAACCACAGTTGAATAATTATTCTTGATACATATTCACATTTTTATTCAGTTTTTAGTCTTATTTGATTCAAGACCATGTTAGTGCTATTTTTTTGGAAGATTGCATCATTTTCAGAATTGAAGATTATTATTTTTAATCTTACATAAAATTGCCTGGAATCTTCTTTAAGAAGACATTTGTGGCTAATAAATTTGAATTTGCTGACAAGTCAAATGGAAACTTCTCTGCAGATCCAGAGGTTATCAGACGAGTGAGCAGCCTATGCAGGCAAGATCTGAACCAATTCTGCTACGTGGAAGACAGTCTCATTTTTTTTCTAATGAAAAGGTTTATATTTCACCCAGATATTTGCACAGGTTCTATGTTCCAGCTTCTACCCAGGGAATCTCTCTTTCGTAAATGTCTTTATAAGGCAAAATATCTCAGATATGGTTTTGTCCATGTACGATTCCTTTGAATGTTTTGTCAAATTTATGTGCCCCAAATCATAGGCCTTTTTGATTGCATTTCATTCTAATATATAACATACATATATATATAATTAAAATATAAGGGCTATCAAAAATTTGTTCCATAAATTGAGATATTCCAAGAAGCAATTTTAAAATTCCCAAGTTTATTCTTCTACACTATTTGGGCAGGCATCATGCAGTTTGTTCTGTTCGTCTCTTTATTTTGCGACGATAGATTTAAATAGTCTTTCTGTTTGCATCTTTTTAAAAATAATTACAGCAATTCGCTAAAAGTTTCAAAAGAATTTTTTAGTTATTTATTTGTTGAATAGCTTGATTAAAGATTTCCAACTGATTTGGAACAAAACGAAACCTAAATCTAGAAGACTCTCAGTTACACACACGCATCTAGTACCATTCTAAGTCATTCGGATGGATTTACAAACTCCTTTTTCCAAGGCTATATATTTCTAAAATCTGCCTGATAATGGAAGATGGCAAAGGGAGAAAGCACTGATTAATTATTTCTTGTCATCTCTATTAAAGTCATTACAGAAATTTTGGAGTTCAATATATGTAAAAAATATTTGTAAGTTTTGATATCTGCAACTTTTATCTCAATTAGAGGCATATTGCAGCTTGTTAAGACTCACAAATTACTTGCTCACTACAAATAGTTCCAACTATATTTCTGCCTCGTCCTTAATCTAATAATAGCACATTTTTACCGTGACGCCATGCGACATCACGTTTCTATTTGTATTATCACCACAAAAAGAATGATATCAACAATACTGAATATTTAATTGAATTTACATCTTGCACTGAAAACAGCAAATGGCACATCTTCAACAGAATGAATGGTTGAAAGCTCTACTTTTATTTAATGATTTGAATAAAAATTAAGTCATTTTTCAAATTAACTTAATTGGCTTTTCTGTTTCAAGCATCTGATAACACGCATGTTAAACTGGCATCATTTCGCCGTTTGTGAAATTCTTCTGCTCACGGAGGTAACACAATAACAGCTATCACTTCATCTCGCGAAAGCAAAAGAAAAACCTGAAATTGAAAAGGAATGAAATTAATTGGAACCGACATTTGATCTAAACGAAACGTCATGCTTCACAGAGTAACAGCCAAACACACCTGCATGGGCTCAGTCGTGATCTCTGGGCTCAGTCGTGATCTCTGGGCAGCCTTAAAACAATTACTGGCTTTAGAGGTAGATGCTGATGTTTCTTTAGTGCATCTGTATCTTCTGCTTTTCACGTGATTGGTGATACCACGGCATTTAAAGTGGGGAATAAATTTCCACAAGCATTGTGTGCAAGTTAGACATTCAGAATCAACTTTCTCGAAAAACAGAAATCCAACGCCTTTTTAAATTTATTGTGCACTTTCATTTAATTTTTTTTTAGCTCATCATGGCCCAAAGTGTTCATTGCAGGCATGAGATTGCATCGCCCAACGATGACATGAACAGAGCTACGCCATAAGGAGTATAAGGAATCCACCGTGGTGCAGTGGTCGGACAGCTCCGTGAACACAGTCCTCGGCACTGCACAAATCTCCCGGCACCCGGCCTGTCATTTCCGGCTGTTCCCACCGACCTTGCCGGCTGGTGGCCTCTGAGCAGCTTGCTGCGTGCGTCTTTCTGGTCCCACCTGGGACCACAGCACGGCTGGTGGGTGCGGCCACTGGGCCACATCGCTCCTCCCGCCAAACCCACCGAGACTGAGAGGGGCTCCCTGCACCCCGCCAATTGCCTGGGAGCATTTTGTTTTATCAGGAGTTCTTCGTGTTGTTCTTGAAAGAGAAGATTTAGTTACAGAAAAAAGAGGAACAGCTCACTGCTGTCTGCTTTCAGACTTGTCCTCCTTCAGACGGAACCGGGCCGCAGCGGGTCGTTGCTGGCGTGTGCTCCCTGCTCGCGGGCGGAGGAGACCGCGGCAGAGGCAGAGCTGGGGCGGGGTCTCGCAGCGGAGACGCCGGCGCAGAGCACCACGCGGGGAGGCCTCCCTCTCATCAACCGTCACCCACCCAGCGATGTCGCCACTCAGCCTCATCGCGTCTCCATTACTTTGCAAAATGGGGCTTTCTAATTCTGTCTTTCCTTCGACGGCTTGAATTCCCCGCGAGAAGGGACTCACCCATCACGACGAGGGCCATGTTTCAACTCCGAAGGCAAGTCTGCACAGAGATGCGGTACATTGTTCATCTTCTCTTGAAATTGCTGATGTCTAGAGGAAGAAGTCAGCGTTCTAATCACGGCGGTGGGTGCCCAGCGAGGTGAGCTTTGGCAGGTGTGTGGCTCTGACCTCACGGTACTCTGTGGTCAGGGGTCTCGTCTTCCTTTGATGCTGCTTTGTCCTGTCTTTGGCCAACGAAGCCCCTTCGAGCTGGTCCCTCTGTCCTCCCGCCTCTCCTGGGAGCATCCTCGCTTCCTGCCCGGAGCTGCCCAGCCCCGCCCGTGTCCCCTCCTGGAGCTCTGGCTGCTCAGAGCGTGCGTGGCCGTGTGTGCACAGCTCCCGCCAGGGCCCAACCCCGCTGTGACGGCTGGGAAACTGAGGCCCAGAAGGTGTGTGCGATGTAGGGGATGTGTGTGTTGTGTGTCGCACGTAGTGCATGTGTGTACATCTGTGGTATGTGTACGTGTGTGTGTAGGTGGCATGTATGGTGTATGTGTGGTGTGTGTGGTGTGTGGTGTGTGTGTGTATGTGTGTGGTATGCTGGGGTGTGTGTGAGAGAGAGAGAGGGAAAAGTGGGATGGTTGGAGCCACTCTGTCCCGGCCTCAGTTTCTCCGAGTGTCAGGGAGTCCTCGTGAGCCTGAGGGTCAACCGTGCCCTCCCGGAGGCTGGCTCTGTGCCAGTTCAGGGCGCTCAGGGCTCTGCGTGTCATTCCCTCCTGGAGTCCTTGGCACCAACATTCCCATTTTTTGGACCATCTGGTCTGAGTCTGTCTGCTCAAAGCCGTGTCTCTCCACCACGGGGGTCCGTCACCCAGCACTCTGCCTGCCGGGGAGATACTCGGCCCTGGGCGAGCCGTTTCCTCTCCAGCGCAGGCTCCTCGGTGGCCGCTCACGTCCCCTGGACAATGGCGGCAAGAGGCCCGGATGGCCGGCTCTGGTGCAGAGAGAGGGTTTTCCGGCAGGCCCTCGTTGACACGTTTACTGCCATCGTCTTTTGTCTCTGTAGAGCTCAAAGTTGTGCACGCGCTCTTGTTCTCAAGTTTGTTAAATGCCCTGGTGTTGTCGGCCGCCTTTCAGAACGTATAATTAGGCCCTGCCAGGCCCCGGATCAGAGAGAAGACAGCAGAACAGGTGGGGACTGGCCATAACGCCGCCTGCAAGACCTCACTCCTGGGGGGGCCCGGACCCCCCTGGGCTGGCCGCGGAAATGGGTCCCATCCCCACTGCGGGGGCGTTTTCTTAGGTGCTCTGTGGCTGCCACCAGCCTGCTCATGCCAAGCTGTTCCCGTCCTGCTTCAGAAGCCTCCGTACATGTCACAGCCGGGCCATGGACCACCACAGCACGCAGAACCCCAAATCTGAGCTCCGTTCTGTGGCTTTAGCCTCTTCACGCCCTGGGCAAGTCTTTAAACCTGCCCGTGCCTCAGTTTCCTCAGTGCTAATAGCCAATTAATCCCTCCCTGCCTCCTCTCCAAACCTCGAAAGGATCTGGCATGAGAACTGAGCGTTTCTCAGAGATGGGCGCTCTGTAAACTCAGGCTGTTATTATAATAAAACACTCCCCTCCGCAGCAGGGACCCGGCTACGAGAGCTCAGCTCGGCGAGGGGGACCCTCCAGCAGAGCCCTGGGCCGGCAGGGAAGGCTGGCTGCCCCGGGCTGGCCGGGCATGCTTCGGGGCTGGAACCGGGATTGTTTTGGCCTTGCTGTTTGCTTGCGTGGCACACGGGCGTCTCTGCTCCACACGCCTGGCCCGCTCCCCCCCCCCCCCCGGGTTCCCCTAGTTTGGGGGGATGGACTTGATAACTTCCCACCTTCACAGGAAAGATGGTCTTGAGAAGCAGATGGAGAGAATGACCCGTCTGCGGAGAGTCAGGACAGAGCTGCACCCAGAGCCTCGGTTTCCTGCGTCTCACCAGGACGTGTCACTGACTGTGGCCCACCGCAGCGGGAGGCGCCACGACTTCGAATTCTCTCCTCGGCTGCACCAGAAAGACGTTCGAGTCGGGCGCTGCCCCCGTGATGAATGCTTGGTTTCTTTGGGTGCACACATGCACACGCACACAAACTGTTCCACATGAACTGGGCCTTCCGTTCTCATCTGAAGGTCAATTTTATCCTTGGCTTCCTCAAATAAGGAAAGGAAAGACAGACAGAGAAAAAAGTCACTCAAATCTGCCTTCCACTTCCCTGGGCAGGATCATATTCTAGCTGGGGGGGGTGTCCTGGATCCACACTACAGGGCAGGGCGGCTCTCTCCGCCTCCCTCTCTGCACGGCCTTCCTCCTCGCTGAATCTCTCTTGTCCGATGAGCCAATGGGCCCACCTCGCATCCCCAGGGGCAGGAGGAAGGCTCTCTCTCAGGCTCCCCTGCCATGTTGGCGCTTAACATGTCTATTTTCCCTGCCACGCAGTGATCAGTTCTCACTTTCTCCAGCTTGCTCACGAACTTTACGCCAGGGAAGAGGTGCCGAGCTTCCTCTGGCTTCCAGTGGTCCCCCGTGGCTGCTGTGCACCTGGTTTGAGTCATGGCTGGGGACCGGGGCCCTAGCGCACGACACGAGCCGTGTTCCCTGCCGCTGCCGCTGCCCGCACCCAGCCGGCTCCCCAGCCTTAACGACTCGCCTGTTCTCAGTGCTGGGGACTCACCTGCCTCCTGCGCCACACACCCCACACGCCGGCCGTGGGTGGGGGGCTCTGGGACGTATTTATATAAGATGCAACTCCCAGAATTCACGGGCCAGTGGGGAGAGCTGGGAATGGAGGCTGCGGGCCCTTCCCTGCTGGGGCCCAGCGCCCGGCACGGGCCTGGCACATGGCATGTGCTGGACCGACGTTCCCAGGACGGACGGAGGCCTGTAGGAGCCACAGCAGAGGCCCTGGGGGCAAGCGTCCTGCCTGGTTCCTCTCTGGACACGGGCACCCGGCCCCGCAGCTTCCGGCCTGGCAGGACCTGACGGTGCTGCTGACGCTGGCGGGGGGGCCCCTCCCCAGGGGGAAGGAGGAAGTGAGGAGTGATGCTGGGGGCTGCTATGGACTGAATCGAGCCCCCAAATCCATACGCTCAGCCCTGCCCCCAGCACCTGAGACTGTCACTGCGTTTGGAGATGGCCCTTTACAGAGGCGATTAAAGTAAAATGAGGCTGTTAGGGCGGCCCTGACCCAATCAGACTGGCGTCCTTGTACGGAGAGGAGTTGGGGACACAGACACACAGAGGGACGACCCTGTGAGGACACGCCATCTGCAAGGGGAGGGGAGAGAGAGGCCCCAGGGGAACCGGCCCTGCCGCACCCTGGTCCTGGACTTCCAGCCTGCAGGATGTGGGAAATAGATTTCTGTGGTTTAAGTCCCTCATCTGTGGATGTTGTCACGGAGCCCCAGGACTCCCCTGCAGGGGCGAGCTGTGTTCACGCTTGGCAGGGCGGGGAGAGGGGAGGCCTCCTGGCATCGAGGAGACCTCAGTCTCTTGCACAGAAGCTGTTCCCTTCCATTTGAGAAGCACCTGAGGCTCCTGTGAATGCCAGTGTGGGGTCTTGTCAGTCACTACAGTCTCTGGGGTCCCCATCCTGCCACTCGCGTGCGGTTTTTATTAAAGACAGGCCAGAGCCCCCCTGGAGGGCTCCCTTGTCCTCAAAGGGCAGCTCCCCCTGCCTCCTGCTCTCCGAGCCACGGCCCCAGGTTGGAGCCAACGCCTGGCACTCTCGGGCTGGAAGCTGTCGTGGCCGCGGGGTGGGGAGCGCCCAGGGCGCCAGCTCCTGCCCGGCCCACAATGTCAGGGGCCACCGTCCCACGTGCCGAGCCGGAGCCCCGGGCAGCCAGCCCTCCTCGCTGGCTGGGCAGACCCACACGGGCGCTTGGCAACAGTAAGTCATTAATCTGCACCTTCCTTGTGAGGTAAGCGTCATTATCCCCCGTCTCCCAGCAAGACCAGACAGGCAGGAGCCTGGTGCTCAAACAAGCCGGGGAGGGGGTGCGGGTAGATCTGCAGCCTGGAGTCTGGGGGCCTGCAGGGCTGGGGGAGGGACAATTGCTGTGGGGCTCAGGGCTCGCCCCTGCAATGAAGGGTGCCCCCACCCCCAGAGACCTTGGTGACTCCTGTGTGGGGGATGCTGTGCGGGGGACATGGTGTTACGGGCAGCATCGGGGAGGGTTGGTGGGTGCCAGGATGCAGGGACGCAGGGCAGAGACTCCAGGGGTGGGGGCGCCCTGCTGGCCCCACCTTGCCTGGGGCACTTTCTTTTAAATGGGCGCCCAGATGACAAGTGCCAGAGACCTGAAGCAGTGGAGGACACCTCCAGGGAGAATGTGGTTTTCTGAAGCCAGGTGACAATGTTCCCAAGATGGAGTGGCTCTGGGCGTCCTCGGCACGTGTGGCCCCTGCTGGGGGCTGTGCATGCCGGGTGCCAAGGCGTGGGAGGAGGGGCTTTGGCTGAGAGCCTTAATTTGTCGGAAACACCTGCTGGCTGATCCACTGCTCTGGCCGTTCTGGGATCATTCGCCCAGGGGTCTGCCCCAGTGGCTGGCTCCAGGCTAGTACGGGACTGGGAGTCCAGGTCCCCAGCTGGTCATCTGGGTCCTGGGTCCCCACTGGGACAGTGGGGAAGGCGCTAAAGGGTCTCAGGAACCCCCTCGTTTCCATCCCCACGCCAGCGTTCCAGCTTCCTGCGGCTTTGCCGGGGCTGCACCTGCCCTGTCCCCCGACACCTGCCCCGACCTTGGCAACGTCTCTGCAGATGGTCTTTCCTTGAGGAAGATAAAAATTAGGAGAAAAAAATTATATCTTACTTTTACTAACCTCTAAGCGAAGTATGCATGTTCTCCTATGTTTGAATGTGAACAAACACCCGTGGTAGTGTTGGCGGTCGCAGAAACTGAAGTCGCGGAAATGTTCACATTGCGTCTCAGGTGTCGCCGCTGCCTGGAAATGACGCTCTTGCCCGCCGAGGTGTTTATTAGACCCCGTGCCCGGTCTTGCAATGAGATGTGCTCAGGGAGAGGCTCAGATGCTATTATATCCAGCTTCGCGTTGTGAATTCTGATAAATGTATTTTAGCATCATTGAGTTGCCTTAGGACCCTACATGTTATTCCAAGACATAAATCTGAGCAGCATCCACGACAGAGAAAAGGTCAGGAGTCCCGCTTTATAACAACCCCATCCCTGTCCCCCCACCTGGGGCTGCTTCCTGATGGTCCCTCCTGACCCCAGGCCGCTGCCCGACCCGCCAGGGCTATAACCCTCACCTCTGCCCGGGCCCTGCCCTGGCCAAACATGCTCACTGAGTGTCGTTGTTTACAGAAAAGCAACAGAAATGCCCCAGAAAGGAAGCTCTGTGTGCCGCACCCCCATCTGATTCTACTGTCCCCAAGCCAAGTGAGTCCCACACAGGTGTCCAACGAATGGTTGTCTGTCAATCAACAGTCAAGACCAGGGTGGGGTGGCTGTGCCCAGGGAGTCTCGTGGGCCTGGGTCCTGCCCTTCACACATGGGGTGCCCTCTGAGCCGCCTTCCCCTTCCAGAACGGAGGCTGCGCCCCCGTTTCCTTGGCTCACAGGTGGCGTAGGGTGAGGTCACCCTTGGAGCTCCCTGGGGAGAGGACGGGAAGGGGCTATTACAGCCTTATCAGATCCTCTTCGCTGGGGAGCTGGGCCAGCCCACGCAGGAGCCGCAGGGGGCGGTGGCAGCTGAGAGCACCCCTCCTCTTCTGGCCCTTCTGTGCAGGGGAATGGGCTGATCTGGTACCTGCTCCCCAAGACGTCGGTGATGTTGTAAACACAACTGCTGGCCCCAGAGCCCGGTCCTTGACTATCTGGGAGGCTCTGCAGTGAGGATAGTGGGCTCCCTGACCCCAGAGGGAGTTGGACACCTACTCACGGGCAGGGCCAGCCTGCTGCCGGGGCACCCAGGCCTCCACGGCTGCTTGCCAAGTTCCAACAGGAAGCAAAGCAGGTGCCCCAGCTGTTAACACACCGGTCTGGAAGGAACCGTGTGGCCTGGCAGCTCCCCATGCTCCTGGAACCAAGGAAGGGCAGGGAGGGAACCTCTCCAGGGGCTGACAAAGATTCTGAAGGTTCCGCTCAAAAGACGGGGACACCTTGGGGCCGAGGCTTCCGCCAGTGGTGCAGCTCAGCCCGCCGATGGCAGCCCCTGTCTGCCCAGCAGCCTCCACCCAGTGGTCTCAGAGGCCATCTAGGGACGGAAAAAACACCGGGGCCAGCAGCTTTTGCGCCCTTTGTTTGCCTGCTTTCAGCAGAGCACTCTCTCTCCCTTTGGAGGACTCTGTGAAGATGCCAAATGGGCAGAAGGGGCCCCACGTGCTCCCCTGGCCGCCCCGGCCCTGCCTGAGCCTTCGGGGACTCCTGGACGTCACAGAAGCAGTTTGAGGCCACCTCTCCAGGCCCATGTCGTCTACACATGGGGAGACGGGGCCATGGGTGAGAGGACCTGTCTCAAGCAAATTCCCATCACATCTTGCGTCCTCCCGGATGAGTCGGTTTAATCCCATGAACCTGCCGGCTGCCGCCCCTTCTAAGCAGCGGGCTTGGCCGGAAGGGCCCACGGCCCGGTCTCGAGCTGTCTGCGGCTGCTCTGCCACCACGCAGCGGGCAAAGCTGACAACGCAACCCTCTGCCCTCCATGGGGTCATTTTGCTGACCCCTGCCAAGGACAAACAAGCCACAGGCTCAGGGGCAGGGGCCGGGAGGGGAGAAAGAGCGGCTTGGGCTGGGGGGCTCACAGCTCCTTGCTGGGTCGCACGTCTCCTGAGCCAAGTCCGAGGCTGGCTTTGGCAGTCCCAAATCTGGCAGCTTATCACGCAGCACAGACTCCCTGGGTCCTTGCGACCCGGACCCAGCACCTTCCCTGATGAAGCATCTTCACATCTGGACCTGGGGGGAGGCCGCAGAGCCCTTTGCCGGAGGGGGTTGCAGAACAAGGGGCATTCACCTCTTGCCAGTCCTTCTCGTTTAGCACCTGCGTCTGCTTCCGCAGTATTTCGAAGACTCGTCTGACCACCAGCACGTTCAAGAAGTCAGCTAGAGGGAGTGTTCACACCCCTGCAGAGGGGGCCGCCCCTGATTTAAGTACCTACTCTCATCCTTGCTGGGTAAACAAAAACCCCCTCATGGATAACGTCTCCCAGAGTGCAAAGGTGCTTAGAGTCCCAACTCCCTGGGGCACCCTCAGTTTCCCCTGTGAGCAGTTATACCCACCTCGGCCCCTGCGGATTTCAGAGGACACATGCCAGTCCCTTTGGCCAAAAACAGTCAGTCTCTGTGCTGAGCACAGACAAGTGAGCAGGAGGACTTGGATGTCAGCGGGGGACCCCTGTTCGTCACAAGAGCTCCTGGACATCTGCCCGTGCATCTGCCTGTGTGCTGCACAAGGGACGTGACCCTCTTC
>CAUYPO010064947.1:0-53837 GCA_963574435.1 Cheirogaleus major
TGATATCATCCTATAGTTTTGTAAGATGTTACCAATGGGGAAAACTGGGTAAAGGATACATGGTATATATCTCTGCATTATGTCTGATAACTGCATGTGAATCTATAATTTCCTCATATAAACAGTTTAAATAAAAAATAAAAAAATAAAAATGACAGGCCTTCAAAGAACTTCTGTTTATTGAAGAGTATAATTCAAGCACATTTTCATGATACAAATGACTCATAATCATCTGCCCTGTCTGTATTTACAGTCTTCTCTCTGGTTCTGGGCCTCTGACTGTCCTTCCTGCCCAACACTCCTATCAAAACAGCATTTACATGAATAGAATTCCGCTAATAACAAATTGTTCCCTCTATTAAAACTCCACTTTATTTTCAGCAGATAGTATAGTGGCCCTATTTCTGAGGAATTAAATCTTAAGTATTAGATATCAAATATTAAAGTTAAATATCACCTCTTCTCTGATATTTTTGTGTATATACATGTATTTTATATGCATGTATATATATATGTGTGTGTGTGTGTGTATTGCTTTCCTCAGACTGACTGAAGTGTTTTTTACTCTGTGCTTCCATCATACCATCTAGATTTCTTTGATCTTACAATCTTGCAAATCCAGTGTTGTGATACTGTAAGCTCTTTGAGGGCAAGGGATGTTTGTTATTTCTGTATCCCCACTGCCTGGCGCAGTGCCTTTCAGGAAGTACGTTAACTTTTTTTAGTGAATGAACCATTTTTAAGAGGATTAATTGACAATTTGAGCATGTAACATGCAGGAAAAACATTTTGCCTGATTGATTAATTAAAACAAAACAACACCAAATTAAAAGAGTCCTGACTTGTCTCTAGGCCAGCTAGTACAAAAAAAAATTACTTATTAACCTCCACAAAATAATTTATTCTCTTCTGCTCATATTTTAGGCTAATTGCCAAATTAGCATTATTTTATTTTAGTATTATTACTAATATTTTATTTAGAAAGCCAAATTCTTCAATCAAAATAGTAAAAAATACATTCCTTATTGGAGAACAAAATAATTTAACATATTATTTATGTAATTCTTGTAACATTGCCTTTTCTAAGGAGACATAAAATTGTATACAGCTGACTATGATCAAATTTTTATTTTCATTTTTAATGAATTATAGCATTTTAAAGTTGTAAGATAAAGTAGATACTAAATTGGTACCTGGAACAACATTTTCCCCTAATTCTGATTTAAATAAAAAATCCATGTCCTGAAGGGATAGGAGATTTTCAGCTAATTATGTGCTAAATCAAGTAGAGTACAGCAGCAAGTTCATAAACCAAATCCCTTTTATTGAATGCAAATGGCTCATGATATTTTATAAATAAATAATGAATGAATCCTTTTTTTCTCAGCACAGATCATTTTTTTATATCCTGGAATTTAATAGAAATCGACAACTATATCAGCTGGAAAATAACCCTCAAAAATGGTTATAACTAAGTTGGATATTCAGTTTAATTTGTAGATACATAAAGGTTACCCTCTCAACAAATCAATTTATGTTTTAACATGACAATATACAATGGATGTTTAGACAAGATTTTTTTTTTTCTGTCCTAAGAAGACATATAGCTCTTTATCTACAGAGTGAAAACATACCAGAACTCCTAGTTTTGGGGAGTTTTTTTGCTTTGACTTATCTTCCTTTGCTTTCCTTATCTTCCTTTAACACATTTTAAAATAAATTCGTATTCATTTTTTTCATTAAAACTAACAAACAACAACAGCAAAAATCCTTGAGCCCTTATCCCGTTGCAGCTACAACATTCTCTCTTCATCTTTAAAGGCTTGTCTGTACTAAATATCTCCATCTTCTAATCTGAAACATACTCTACAATCTTCTCCAATTGGCCTCTATCTCCATCATTTCATTATAACAGCATTTCCTAATATCCTCAGTCATCTCCATATTTCCAAACCCAATGGACATTTTAAATCCTCATTGTACTTGGCTTCTCAACGTTTTAAAAGTGTTGAATATTTGTTCCATCTTAATTACACTCTTTTTTCTTTCTAAGGCACAACAAGTTCCTGTTTCCCTGCAGTTAATCTTATGCTTATTCCCATCACAGGAGCTTTGCCCATTTTTCTCTTTAACCTGAAATATATGCCTCTTAGCCTTTACGTCTTAGCTCAAATGTCACTTCCTCAGGGAAGCCCTCCTTGACCTCTCTGACGTGGTCAAATCCCCTTCTCACAGTCTCTCAGCGCCTTGCATTTTTGCTTGTTGGTTTGTGTAACAACTGTTGCAGTTTCGTATTAGTTTGTAGGCTCCTTTGATGTGTTTGCTCCTCTCTCCTCTAAACTCTGCTAGGAGAGGAATCATCTCTGGTTTTTCTCACCATCAATTCTCAGCTCCTGGCCTTGTTGACACATATTTGTTTCTCAATAAATATTTGTTAAATAGATGTCTGCATGAAGATATCAGAAAAACAACAACTTGATTTATAGATAAAGATTTTTTTTCCCTCAGTGACTAAAAGTATTCTTAATTTTCTCTTTTACCAGAGAACTTCATGAACAACTTATGTAAGACAGGCTATATTTTTTATAGACAAAGATTTACTTTTATTAATGGAATTGGACACATTTAAAGTGCAGAGCATCTAGCTAACTCAGTCAGCAGAGTTTGACACTCTTAAAGTATGCAATTCTACAAGCCAAATCGGATTGACCAGTTAAAATATAGAAACCAATTCTGAATAATTTAGTTCTCGCTTTTGAGAGGAAAAAATGACTGATACATCTTCAGAAATCTGCTTTATTAATGGAGCGCTGATCCCAACAAGCCTAACCCCAACAACATATGGACAAGAAGAGATATCTGGTACAATGGTTTTGCCAAGGAAGAGACATGAAACACAAGTAATCTTTTCATCTAGGAACTTTAATGTATAAACAAAGTTAGTAACCTTCTGTGTATGTGCATGCATGTGTGTGTGTGTGTGTGTTAGTCAATGGTGGTTACACACAGATATGATTCCTGGCCTCTCTGTTCTATTCAGTGTTTTTCCCCTTTACCAGTCTATCATCTGCAGAATGAAAACCCAACACTGCTTCTGAAGGGCAAACAAATCCTCTTGGAGCCTTTCTTTTTCCTTATCTTTACTGTGTACCAATGTACACAGTATATTCTAGAATGGAATGTTAGTTGTTACTGTTTTACTTAAACTGATTGGTATACTTGGCCTTGATATAGCAGTTGTTTTTATGCAATGACAGTCTTTTTTTAAGTCAAAGAATGAAAGCTTACTCTCATTTCACACTTTTTTTTTGTCTTTCACAAATTACATACGTCATAGCAATAAGACATTTCAATAAAATCTTTGGCATGATCATTAAATTAACTAAAGTAGAAGGCCATTTGTTAATAATTCAACAGTTAACTTTAAAGGTATATACTATATTCTGCCTTCTCAGGCAATCAATTCTTTAGAGAATGTATTGTAGAAGATATAAAATTCTGAACTGCAGTATGGGAGTGGTCACTGGACTGCAAATATTAACATCTGTATTCTTTAACTTGTTTTGTCATTATCTACCTATATGACCTTAAGCAAATTAATTCAACCTCCTTGGGAATCCATTTCTTTTAATCATCAAAATAAGTAGGTTGACATACGTGCTTTCAATTTTCACTTCTGTGAATGTTTGCCACTTTAATCATTTTTCTTTTTCTAGAATAAATATATTATTTGACAACTTGTTTCAATTTTTGACTCTGGAATTCATTCTAATTTCTTACATAGTTAGTGATGATGATTTTACAAATGTATTTATTCATTTATATTTTGTTTATTTTCATTTATATAAATTTAAGGAGTACAAGTGCAGTTTTGTTACATGGATACATTGCCTAGTGGTGAAGTTTGGGCTTCTAGTGTAACCATCACCTACGTAGTGTACATTGTACCCATTAAGTAATTTCTTATGCCTCAACCCCCTCTCACTCTTCCAAGTCTCCAGTGACTATTATTTTCAAATGCATTTACTGAAGAAAATCGCCATTTTAAATTAGTGAAAACTTTTAATTTTTGAGAGAAAGTATAGCAGGTAAGGCTGATGTGGTATGATTTCTGACACTACTACATATTAGTTTAGCCTCAAACAAGCTACTTCACTAGTTTCTGTCTTAGTTTTCCTGTCTATAAATATCTATAGTAATAATATCTTTCTTACATGGCATTCATGATTAAGCCATGAAAAATCTTTAGAATGGTTCCCAGGATATAATAGTACAATCAATTGTGGTTATTATAAGCTAGAATTATTATTTCAAAATACAAATGTAATCTTTCCCAGAATAGAATTCTAACATATAAACACTAACCATTTATTCTCCTGCAATCCAGCCATTATAATGCTTGAATTTTTAGATGTCCCACATTTCTTCTTTCAGTCTGTCCTCACAACACTAAAGCAGTCATCAGAGCACTGGAGGCAGCTCCTTTTGGAGCCCATTAATTCTCTTCTAAGCACCAGACAAAAAAAAATTAGAACACAGGAATGTGTCGATTCCACTACTGCCAGCTGTGAAGAATGAGCAGTAGATGTAGAAAATTATCCAGTGGTCTCTCCCCTTATGGATCTGTCTTTTAAGAGTAGAACTTGCGAGTGAAATAAGAGTGACCTTGAAAACTTTTGTCTGTGAATAATATAGCACATGTCATGGTTCACCATTATCCAAACATTTTTAACATTTCCCTTCTATTTTTGGTTGGGCTTTATCATTGCTAGGTTTTAAACTGCACATATATCTTTGAAAATTTCAGAATACTTGGTTTAGTCATCTCTTATTGAATGTTCCTTTCCTGAATTCATAGAAAGGAGAGTTTATATAACTCTAACTTTTTATTCTTTATAGAATGATTAGTCTGAAGGTGAGCTCTGTACTCGCCTATATTTATAGGAATCAAATGGAGTAGTGTATATAAAAGCAGTTTGAAAGCTTCCAAAGAAATACCATTTTATATACAGTTATGCATTTCATAATGACATTTTGGTCAACAATGGACTGAGTATACAACAGTGTTCTCATAAGATTATAATGGACATGAAAAATTGCTACCACCTAATGATGATGTAGTCGCATAACAGCATAGTGCAACACATTACTCGCATGTTTGTGATAATGCTGGTGTAAACAAACCTACCACACTGCCAATAGTGTAAAAGTATAGTAATACACAATTATGTGCAGTAATAATACTTGTTATTGATAATAAATGACTGTTACTGGTTTATGTATTTGCCACACTATATTTTTATTATTTTAGAGTGTCCTCCTTCTACTTATTAAAAAAAGTTCACTGTAAAACAGCCTCAGGCAGGTCCTTCAGAAAGTGTTCCAGAAGAAGACATTGTTGTCATGGGAGATGACAGGTCCGTGCATGTTATTGCCCCTGAAGACTTTCCAGCAGGACAGGATGTGGGAATGGAAGACAGTGATACTGATGATCCTATCCCGTGTAGGCCTAGCCTAATGAGTGTGTTTGTGACTTAGTTTTTAACCAGAAAGTTTAAAAAGTTAAACAGAAAATCAAAAATTTTAAAAATAGAAAAAAGTTTATAGAATAAGGATATAAAGAAAGAAAATATTTTTGTCCAGAAGTATATCGTGTTTGTGTTTTAAGCTAAGTGTTATTACAAGAGTCAAAAAGTAAAAAAATAAAAAATAAAACTGAGGAAAAAAAAGTAAGCTAATTTTAACTTATTATTTAAGAAAGAAAATTGTTTCTTTATAAATTTAATGTAGCCTAAGTGTATATTTTATAATATTTATAAAATGTACAGTAGTTCATAGTAATGTCTTAGGCCTTCACATTCACTCGTCACTCACTCACTGACCCAAAGCAACTTGCAGTCCTGCTCCATTCATGGTAAGTGCCCTATGCAGGTGTACCATTTTTAAAAAATCTTTTATACTGTATTTTTACAGTACCTTTTCTATGTTTAGATTTGTTAAGATACACAAAAGACTTATCTTTGTGTTGCAGTTGCCTACAGTGTTAAGTATAGTAACATGCTGTACAGGTCTATAGACGAGGAGCAATAGGCTATACCATATAGCCTGGATGTGTAGTAGGCCATACGATCTACATTTGTGAAGTTTACATAATGCTAAAATCACCTAATAACACATTTCTCACAATGTATCCCTATCATTAAGTGACACATGACTGTATATTTTATAAATGTGTAAATAAGGGTAATTAATATCACTTTATGTTCATGGAACTAAAAGTTTAAGTCATTTCCAAGTATTAAAGTGTCATGTTTGAGAATATTGAGGATGAGAACTACTTCCAAGTTATTTTTTGCATTTAACACTTGCTAAACCATCCCCAAAGTATCTTAAATGAACATGCCATCACTTCTGTTTCCTTGGATTTATAATCTTCATTAAGTCATCCTGTGCTGTATTTTCTACGTGTGGACCTTTTGAATTCTTAGCTCCTCCCAGACCTCATTTTAGTGGTGTGTTACCTGCATGCATGTTGTCATCTTCCCTTTGCAAGAATGTTGCATTTTTACTTATGTTAACCAGTTTTTCTTAATTTGTTTAGAATTGTCCTTTTTTTAAGGATAGGAATTTGTTTCTTTCAAGGACAGGGATATGTTACTTCCTTTTAGGAGAAAGTCATTATGTTGCCAACTAGTATACTCAACAGACACATCATTTTTTGTCTCATGTGATGGAAAATAACTTCTTTTAACATTTTAATATGTATACAGAAATCTGCTTTTCTGTGTGTGTGGAATGAGGAAAATGATGACTCAGTTATTACTCTGATTCAGGAAATAGAATTTGATCCTCTCGATTTGAAAAGATTATAAAGCTGATGCCAGCATCTTTTAGATTTCTCAGATTTCAGAGATATTTATTTTTCAGTTTATTTTTCTCTATGTGTGCCTGTCTTTTATGTTGAAGCAAGTAAGTGCAGCTATTGTCATAGCCTCATCAACAAAATTTTTTAATGTCTATCGTCAGCTCAGTGTCATGCTAGAGGCTGTTGGGGAAACAGAGTAAGTATCAGATACAGCCGTTACACCAAAGAAGCTGACAATATAGTCAAAGGATTAAGATTAATACAAAGGACAGAAAGCAAACAAATCAAGATATACCTAAGTATGAAACTTCTTACACTGTATAAAAGGTACGACAGTTTCTTTATAAACTACAAGGAATCATTACCTATGATAAATATTCTACATTTAATTCTTGCATCCTGACTCAAACATCCATTCACTAGTCCTTCAAGGGAAGTTTAGGACTAGCAGATAGGGAGAACTTTGTGGATGAGACAGTAAAATTAATAATAATAGCTCTTGTTGATTGAGTGTTGGATGATTGGAACTCTTCTAAGCATTTTATATTCATTGTCTTAATTTTACCTATAAGTCCATGAGGTAGGTATTTTCATTCCCTGTTTACAGCTGTAGAAACTAAGAATCAGGAACATCAAATAACTTTGCCAGTGGCACAGGAGTGATAGAGCACTGAGATTGGAAACAAAGTTCTCTGTCTTTAAAGGCATGGTTTGCTTGTCATAATCTAGAGGACAATTAGAAAGCTGTTGACCAGGGTATCAGTGATCAGAACATTAAAGAGAATGCAGGATGTTAGGGTGTCAGGTGGATATCATAAGAGAGATGGAAGTGAGTTGAAAATAGCTTTGATGTCTTCAGATATGACAACCAATATAATGGCAGTTATCAACTGAATTAATAAGTAGGGGGAACAACTGGTAAAGGTGGAACTAGTACTTTTAGTTTTGGTAATGTTGAGTTTAAAGCTGCTACCCAGACATTTGTAAGATATTGGAAAGTCTGGTTTGAAGCTAGAAAAACTTTCAGAATTAGAGTTTTTGAAGAATTAATAATGTAAGTCTTGAAGGAGATCAAGGTACTCAGAGAGGTAAAGATTAAGGACAGAAATTTGGGAGATCCTCAAGGCTGAGAGAAAGAAGTTCTGTAAACTGAGAGAAATAGAAGAGGCAATAGGAAAATCATAAAAGCAAAGTGTACTGAAGAAGAGTAGAGAGGAGGTTGTCCAGAAGATGAGGGGTCAACAGTGCTAAGTGATACAGAGAAAAGTTTAACAGGACAACTGAAGAGTGTTTGGGTGACTAGGGTGTCATTAGTCCCCTCTATGAGGGCAATTTCTTAGGAAGGTTTGTTGTATTTTTTTTATTTTGGACATGGGTAAATATTAGCATGTTTGAAGGTTGTTTTGGGGAAAGTATTGGATGGGATGGAGGAACCAGGTTTTGTGCAACCTTAGGTTGTATTCCAGTATACATATGGAATAGCCACATTTTACTTCCTGAGCAGAAGTCTAGTGTTGTGATTAAGCAGGAAGCCATTTATTTTCTCTGCTCATAGCAAAATCTCACTAATCCCTATGAATAAGGAAAACCTTAATTTGTTCCTCTAGTACAAGATACCAGGGAGACTGTGCATTAGCATGAAAGAACTCAGAGGTGAAAACAGTCCTGCTAGAAGCCATAAAATTACAGCTGTACTGGGGATAAATGCTCTCTGTGACTACTGAGATTGTGGAATATGTCAGAGTCCCTAATTAGTTCAGCACTGGGTTTGCAGAATTAGCAGTTTCAGTGTTCTACTTCAATTACTTGACATTAATATTTACAAAGGTAAGTTTCTTTTCAGTGGAACAGATAGACTCTTATCAGCTAGATGGAAGCAGTGACTTCTTTTTGGGTTGACTTCATCACAAGGCCCCAAATGTCCAACTCTCAGAGCTAGGAAAAGGCAAGGGAAGAACTAAAAACATAGATCCAGACAGAGTTATATTTAATACACAGTGTCTTAGTTCATTTGTGCTGCTATGATAGAATACCACAGATTGGGTAATTCATATAGAACAGAAATTTATTTCTCACAGTTGTGGAGGCTGGGGCATTCAAGGTGCTAGTGGCAGGTTCTGTTTCTCGTTCCAATATGTCTCCCTATTGCTGCATATTCCAGAAAGGAAGGACGCTGTGTTCTCACAAGGCAGAAGAGAAGGGCAAGAGAGAACAATTCAACTATCACAAGCCCTCTATATAGCATTTATCTATCCATGAGAGTGGAGCCCTTATAATCTAATCATCTCCAAAGGCACCATCTTGCAACATTGTTGCAGTGGGGATTACATTTTCAACATATGAATTTTGGGAGACACATTCAGACCATAGCCTACACATATCTTGAAAAAAATATATAGATATATGTGAAAGGATCTTGGAGCTGTAGCCATGGAGAAGTCTTAACCTTCTCAGTCCTGGAAGCTAGAGTATGTCCTTAACTGAAGGAAGGGAAGGACTCAAGCCTGAGTAATTACACTTAGGTGGGAACTGAGGGATTTTCCAAATAGCAAGCTGATAGATAGTATTGCTTTGAACCATGTGAAATTGCTAATATTTGACTGATTTGACTTACAAAAATGGTGATTTCATATGATTAGAGTAAAGGGGGAGGAAGAAGACAGGTTGATTGGCCACTAATTTTTTGGTTCGTTGAGAATATTTGTAGCCCTTTGATAGAGGTGAGTTAAAGGGTAGTTTTAAGGCAAATTGTCTATCCTTTGGAAAAGTAAATGAACAAATGTTAAAGTTTCTACACATCCATCTGCATTTTTGCTTCATTCAAGCTGTTTCTCAGAGTCAAACAGAAAATCTTTGAAGAGACTTCTGTGTTTGGGAAGGCTTTCATATAGCTCAAAATCTTTTGTTTATGGATTATTTTTCAGAATCTAATAAAAGCTACTGACTCCTCTCCCTAGGAAAATGAACACGTTTGCACTTTAAATTTCATTTCAGAATATTCATGAGTTCCCCTGAAGTTGAGGTCAAGAACTCCTCATTTAAGGAATTAAGATATAATATTCTCAAGTAGTGATAAAACCACCTAAAATCCCTGATGGAAGTAAAAGTCTTCATTTGGGACAGGTCTCTGGACAACACAGAAAGAGCTAGCTACTGGGCCATAGGAATCCTTCCATCTTTGGAGAAAGCGCAGTTGTATTTAGGGTGCTATGTCCTATAAATCATGATATTTATGTCTCTAGAATCTAGTTTATAGGGCAAGGCATAAAGAACTTGGAACAATGAGGTAATTCTCTCCAATAATTTCCTCTCTATATGCTCTCCTATAATCATATTTCAATTATGGGTATATTCATTTGTTAATATTTGGAGTTGGCTCATTTATTTATCACAGATGGAGAAAATCAGTAATAGCTAGTGTTAAATTCTAGGCATATCCACTAGGGCAACCAGGCAGGTGGGTATTGAAAAATAGTCTTGTGTCAGGTAGTGCCTATGTAAGGACTATGCATTGGTTCTTTTATTTTTATTTTTTTCCTGTTTTTTTTTATTTCCTCTTATTATGGGGGTACGAGTATTGTTAGGGATACATATATTGCCCCTGCCACCCCTCCCCCACCCCACCGTGCCAGAGCTTCAAGCGTGTCCAACCCTCAGGTGGTGCGCACCTCACCCATTATGTAAATATACACCTTTCCCCTCCTCCCCCTCCCACCTGTCCACCACCCGATAAAAGTTTTCTTTTTTTTTTCTTTTTTGACATTTTGGTTACATTGTATATCATTGCCTCTCCCTAAGAAGGGTTAGAGGTAATCCCTTCCCCCCCCACAATGTACGTCATTGGTTCTAAACCCTGGCTATAGATTAGAATCACTTAAGGAACATATAAAACATAGCCCAAATCAAGGCCAATTGAAACAGAATCTGTGGAAGTGGGACCAGACATTTGGCTCATTCAAAAGCATCCCAAGAAGTTATACTGTACATTTAGGGTTAGCAACCACTGAGTTAGAGCAATATTAGATGGTGACATGAATAAGATAAAGGAAGTTAAGATGACATCAGTCCTTACAGGTGAGGCCAATGGAAGGGTGAAAAAATCTCTAGCAAGTAAGCAATCAAGGAAGTCCTATCTGAATCAGATTTTGAGTTTTCATTTCTTAAAAAGGAGTCTGCTATAACAACACAAAGTCCTAGGTCTGAAATTCTTGAGGCATAGGGCAACTATGCCATCTGGCTTTAAAGCAGCAGTAATGTTTTGGATATTGGAACAAAATAATGTAAGTTATAAAGAGATGGACTTTGTGGAAGAAAAAGCCTATTTTTTTGAAGAGGTTATACACTCTCTTGGTTCATATTTTAACACTTACAAAAGGATAAACGGTAAAAATCTCAATGTCTTCTGTTTCCAGCTTTCAAGTTTCTCTCCCTTGAAGTCAATCTTATACGTATAGTAGTTAATTCACATATAAGTAATATTTTTTACTCTTTTTAATGCAAATAGAATTGTACAAATGTTATGCATACTATTCTACATTTCCCCCCACTAAATAGTATATCTTAGAGAATCGCTCTTGTTTTAACAAGTCTCAAGTTTAAATGCTACAGTCCCAAATACTCATGTCTTGATAAAGGCACATGACATATAATAGGAACTCAACAAATGCTATTGCCAGTTTCATCACTCCCCTGAAATAAACCAAACAATGCTCTGCAGCACCAGTCTGCTGAAATGAAATTTGGTACTAGTCAATAAGGGATGCTGTTGTCCTCACCTCAGAACTGCAGTGGACACATGCCTGGGGGGCCATTTCTCAAAAGTAGTATCCAAGAAGGGATCAGATGTATTTCTAATCCTGCCACACAAAGGAGGAAAAAACTGCAGTTGACTCAAAAATTTTTGTTAAAATGTGAAATCACAGGTAGCCTTGACCTCAAGCCTTGGATAACCTGAATCATAAGATTAATAGTCAAGCAATTAAATAATTTTTTGATCAAAAAGACTTAACCCTAGTGTTTAAGTATATCTTTGTTTGCCAGGTGATTATACTTTCCTGTGTTAGAAATTTAACCTCAGTAGGAAATATATGAGATGTTGAAATGTTACCTGGTTTTCTAACTAGGGCCTTATCATCTGCAGTCCATGAATACTAACACATTGAATCATTAATGGTTGAAAATTGTATATGGAAGTTAATTTTAGGGTATTTTGGTAATTGTTTTGGTTGCTGTGCCACCAAACATTGCTAGCCACATTATAAATATAGCTGTTATTAATAGCAGTTGCTATTTTATGAATATCTGATGTTAGAATTCATGATTTACAACAGCTAAAAGCTTAGAATCTCTGCTTTACCATTGTAGTATCACTTTCTGCCTCTGTTATCTTGGCAGCAACCAATAATGTAGACTTTAATTTGGGATAAGGGTACCATTTAAAAAAATGGTAACAGCATTAATTTGAATTTGAGGAGTTTTAAAGTTGACAACTTTTAGCTGCATTACTGTGTTTGGTGTGCATTTGTTTGTTTAAAATCCCCACAATCTTAGAATCTTATTGTTAAATTGAATATTGTTTGGGCTATTGTCCCTTACTGAAAATTCAAGTTCTAGAATCAGTGTCATTTTCGTTAGGCAGCTCAGAATGGTTAGTGCGTTACTGGCTACTTACACTGCTTATGTGTGCATGCTTGTCTGTGTGTGTATGCATGTGCATGAGGGTGGGAGAGAAGAATTTTAAATAAAATCAATAAGCCATTGAGTCACTTTTATTTAGTGTTAATAATGAAAATTGCTTACAGGCTTTCCTTCAGTTTTCTGAACCTCCTACTTCAGCTGAGAACTAGACTGTGACTGTACTCAGTTGATAGGTTCTGAGAACATACAAGTCCTATGTTTATTACTGTATTCCTTCCCTTAATTAGACACAAATAGCTTACATTATGCACTGTGTAATTTTTAATAATACTATCACATAAACACACATACATATTCATACTTAAGAGAATATAAGTTCCATTAGAGTAGGACCTTACCTGGCTTATTCACAAAATTGTTCCCAGAATATGAAATGAATAAATATACTAGCACTACCTAGCTTATTATTTATTTGCATATGAACCGTAGTTTCTGATGAAAAATCTTGTTCTGTGCTGGATTATATTACCTCAAGTGTTTACATCATTCAGGACTTAACATTTATGTTAACAGATTCTCTTTGGAAAACTTAATTTCTTTGATATAATTTTATTTCAATTAAATTTCAGAACAAATAGAAGTTTTTAAGAAAATAAAAAAGTAAAGTATATAAATATTAAAGTAATTTTAAAATAGGGAAACATTTTATTTATAATATTGAATCGTCTTATGGCAAATGCACAATAAAATGCAAAACAATGGAACCTCTCTGAGTTCAACTAACTTACAAAGGAACATTGCAAAATTTTATCTGTCACATCATTAGTGTTCTAATAGTAATGTGTCATGATTCTATGCTCAATTTATAATATTGATGGAAATTTGTTTGGCACAGGGTCAGAATTGCAACAGTAGTTACAATCTTACTTATAAATAGTATGTTATTGTTTTTATTAACACAGTTATACATTTCTTAACAATGTTTAACAATGAGGATGTGTTCTGAGAAATGTTTCCTTAGGCAGTTTCATCATGTGTGAACATCATAGAGTATACTTACACAAACCTAGATGGTATAGTCTACTACACACCAAGGTTATATGGTATAGCCTATTGCTCCTAGGCTACAAACCTGTACAGCATGTTACTGTACTGAATACTTCAGGCAATTGTAACACAATGGTAAATGTTTGTACCATGTTTCCCCAAAAATAAGACAAGGTCTTATATTTATTTTTCCTTAAGAAGACACCCTAGGGCTTGTTTTCAGGGGATGTGTGATTACAGGATGGGGGAAGAACACAGAACATAAAAGAATGACACAGACACACACACAAAGACTTTACATGACTCGAGTGCCCAATGCACCAGTCGCTTTATTTTTATACCCCACAGACCCAAGGTTAGTTCCTTGTACGTGAGCATCTGAGCATAGCAGCGATAACCATCAATTCTGGAGTTGTATCACAAGGGAACAATTTCCCATGGTCTCAGACCTTGAAACGATTACTTGAGGCACCAGCACCGGACATAACTCAAAAATCAAGGCCAGAATAAGCAACATTAAACAATGCAGCCATCAGAAGAACTTCTTGTGCTCTCTACCAGTCAGCGGCAGGCCCCCACGTTGTGCCTGTCTTAGGTCATCCCTCCCTTGAGGGATCTTACCCGTCATTGACTACCAACCATCTTACATGGCCAGACCTTGGGAATGTTCTTCTTAACTTTATGGCCTTCAGACTCCCACCATGGGGGCCCACCGTGTGGGAGCTGGGCAACATTTGTTTACGCGTAGAAACTCAGGCCTCTTGTTATGTCCCAAGGCAGTAACTGTGTCTGAAGAAAATACTGGTTACCGCTGCATCATGCAGCACACGTACATTACAGGCTATAGTGAATGATTAGTATAAGGCATAATGCTAGAATCAGCCCCCAACAAATGTGTTATTTTTTTCAAGTACAGTACAATAATCTACATTTATTCAAATATAGTTAAGTTATCTTCTTGTGGAACATCATCATAACTCTCCAAACCCCGAATTCCATCCTGAATTTCTTGCTTCTCTATTTCCTTTAGAACCATTGGCCCCAATCTCTCATGTTGAGCAATAGAGCTCTCATGGAGCAGATGAGAAGGGCTGCTCATCTTCTTTACCACTCCGCCACGAAATGCATGGGTTGTGCAGATAGCTGCGTAGCCACGCCCATCACTAAGTCTTATTTTCGGGGTAGGGCTTATATTGTGCAAATGCTTAGAAATCCTGCTAGGGCTTATTTTATGGGTAGGTCTTATTTTCGGGGAAACATGGTATATGTAAATATATCAAAACACATAAAAGGCACAATAAAAATACAGTATTATAATCTTATAGAACCATCGTCGTACATGTAGTTCATTGTTGTCTAAAATGTGTGGTGCATGACTGTATCTACTTAATCTACTTAATGATAACAATAAGTGTTATCATTAAACATAAATGATTAGAGGCATTGTAAAATACATCAAGTTGTGTCCTTTATGTAGGTAGTCATACACAGTATAGCATTTTCATTGACACTAATATCACCATTTAGTGAGTATATTATTATTATTATCCCATGACACTGGCACTGTAGTGGAATTTAATTTCAATTGGCTATAAAATATCTTTCTTCAGTGAAGGTCAAACTATCTTACAATATTATCTCAGTGCTTTTAGCTTATTGAGGAAATATTGGCAAAATGATTTATACTTATTTAGCGGGCAAGATAATGGAACCATAGACAGGGCAAGTCAATTGCATAAGGTCGGTACACAGATCATTTTTATGTGTGTGAGATCAAGTTTCTCAAGCCACAGTTATACTCAATGGACTGATCAGTGCCTAAGACATATCAAAGAAGTAAAATTCAAATGTTTACCTTGCTTTGCTAGAAAGAATAAAGTTGCAGATTCATTTTGTACTGATGTGTTTCAAGGCTTCAAAATTTGTGCATCAAATTACGTACATGTGTTGCCACATTGTATCTGGCAGATTTTTATATTATTTGAATGTGTTGACCTGTTTGGAGCAGTAATGAAATAAATTGAAGTCAAGTGAATTGAGAGAGTTGTGATAATAAAAATGAATTTCTAGGTGCAACAAATATGTTTTTTGGTATTATAAGTGCAAGAGAGAAAGCAATATAAAAAATCTATAGAGGTTATTTTTTAAAAAGAACAACATAATTACACTAACGGATATCAAAGATAACCATTTTAAAATAAAAGATAAACAGTACCCTATCAAAGATCAAATTAGTGGATATTGAATCAAAATTATTGGACATCTCTGGGCTACCTCATATTTATCTTCCATTATTTTTTTATTCTCTGTTTGGAGAGATCTCTTTTCCTCTTTTTTTTTAGTCTCGTGGTTCCCATGTGTATTTTCCAGAGTATAAAATCCTTGGGAAGCTCAGATAGAGAATTTGGTCAGAGAAGTCTAGGAAATATTACCTACAGTTACCCATCTCTTGGAAATGCCTCATGTACTCTAATACTTTTAAGGCTTCAAGAAATGGTCTAAGATAAGAAACCTGTTTTCCTTTGTTTATTCCAACTTCTACCACAAGAGTTTGACTGTGAAATATATATAGTTTCACATTACATATGTTAACATTCTAGGGACCTTGCTTTAGAAACTTAAGAAGTAGCAGGGATGAGAATGGATAGAGAATGGAATGGGGGGATATGGCTGAGCCAAGATAAATGTTATGGTTCATTGAGAATTTTTGCAGAGTTACTGATTTATTTCAATGACTTTCTCATTTTCCACTTTGCAGAAACATCAATTAAAAACTTATTTTTGTTTTTTTTGAATTGTATAGTTTGCCAAGATTGTTAGATTTTTATGCATGATTTTTCAACTGATCATGTAAAATGTCATTTTGAGCCTGTGGAAAATATGCATTTTGTGATATCTTATTGGATTATTTTTAATTTGTGCAAGTTACTTTCCTTGGAGAGAGACATTTAGCTGAAAAGGTCATTGCTCAGGAATCACTATGGTTTTGGATTTTTTCCTTTTCTCAAATGTTTTGAAAATTGCTATCATCACTATTAATAGTGATCATGAAAAAATGTGTTATGTTTGGAATTCATAACCATATTTCACATTTAGCCCGTGACACAAAACAATATATTTAATATTTTGGCAAATACAAGACTGTTTTGTGTTAATTTGAATATTATATATATTTTGGGTCCTTTGTCTTTAAAAACTTGAGGAAGAAAAATTGGGGATTTGAAAGCTTTTAAGATGCTGTAACTCCATGCTTTCGAGATGGAATAAATGGCTTTTCTGATGCCTGGGCATTTGGTTTGTTTTATTTATGACAGAACTTGAAAATATTTTAGAACTAAGATTTATTGAGACCCTCATTTTATTAAGATTGTGGCATAAAATGTATATGTATTGAACTGTCATTGAAATAGGAGACATTTTACCCAGTGACATTTTAAATGAATCTCATTGTAGGGGAAGCCTGTGGGAACACCAGATGCTGGCGCTTATTTCCGTGTGCTTGCGGAGCATGGAGTAGCTGCCTTGTTTACAGCGCCAACTGCAATTAGAGCAATTCGTCAACAGGACCCTGGGGCAGCCTTGGGGAAACAGTACTCTCTGACAAGGTGAAGTTGGGATGCACAGTGCAAATGACATTAGAAACTGCAATCAGAATGAATAACTGAACATTATATTTTTTCTGGTACTGTGATATCTCTATGGGAAGAGCCGAAAGACTCTGAATATTATTAAAAATGGCTCTTCTAAATATAACCTTGAAGTAGTTAAAATTTCAATTTTACTGAGTATTTTTTAAATACTATATTTCAGTTCAAATATTACTAAAATATTCTTCTTTTCAAAATTACTTGCTTATATTTTCCTTAAAAACCAAAATGCTGATTTTGACTTATAATGCACATGGTTACATAGATGTAGATATTAGCATCTTATTGTCTTTTATAAATAGAAAATGGCTTAAAAGGAGGGAAAATATTATTTGAATTTATATATACAGATAAAATATGAAAATTATGGTCCAAATGAGATTTGTTGAAAAAGTAAAGGGAAATATTTTGCTCTTATTTTATAATAATGAGTTTTGAGTAGTTTAGATATTTTTGTGATGCTTTATTGATATGCATTTTTGTTTAATGCTGTGCATATTCAAAGATAATTGTATCAATTTGCATCTTCAAGACAGTTTCCAACATCAATTCTCATTGAACCTCTTTGAAATAGGTCACTGCTATCATAAACTAAAATAAAAGATTTTGTCGTTTCTTCAAGTCAAAAAGTGGGCTTGAATTAAAGTGGTTTAATTTTTTTAAGTTAAATGCCAGACTATTTGAATTTTATGTTCCTATGTTCCAAAGAAATGAAAATAGATATCATGTCCTGGAACCTAGTGTCACTTTGGCTGCCTGTGAGCTGCGTCAGACCCAACACCAAGGAGACGTATATATCTAAGACTCTCTGAGATAAGGACAGTATGATCTCTAAAGCTCATGCCTAATAACCTACACAGCCAATGTCACTGTCACAGATTGCTGCAGCCTAGACCACTGAGCCACCTGCAGTCATCATTAACATTGATCACAACTGAAGAAGAGAGACTACACTACTGCACTCATACAGAACCAGAGACACTGCACCCTTTCCAAACAATACCCTCAGGCCCATCAGCAGGTGAAAGTTTTCTCCTGTGAAAGCCATTCTGTATAGTTTGCAAGAGGTGACTGTACAACCAGACACACAGGCAGCAACACAGGAACACAGGGAACACAAAAAAGCCAGAAAACATAACGCCACCAAAGGAACACATTAATTCTCTTATACCTGGCCACAAAGAAACAGACATTTACGAATTTCCTAAAAAGGACTTTAAAATAATGATTGTAAGGAAATGCAGAGAGATACAGATAGATGATTTCATGAAATAAAAAAATGTATGATCTGAATGAGAAATTTAACAAAGAAATAGATATCATAAAAAATAACCAAACAGAAATCTTGGAGCTGAATAATTTAATAACTAAATAATAAAATACAATTGAGAGCTTCAACTGCAGACTAAATAAAGCAGAAGAAAGAATCTCTGAACTTGAAAATAGGTCTTTTGAAATGACAACAAAAGCTGGTGGAATCCATTGCCATTATACTTGCCTTATAAGAAATGCTTAAGGGAATAACTCGATTGGAAACAAAGGATGATAATTATGATCAGGAATAAACAACCCCATTAAAAAATGGGCAATGGAAATGAACAGTAACTAGTTATTTTTTAATTGTAATAAGACTATATATTTATGTATGTCACCAAAAGTTTCATGTTTGTGAATGCATTATTAAAAATAAAATTTACTTCTTTTAACTTTTGAAGTTTTGCAGAGTAATTCCCACTACTTGACTGTAGTGGGAATACAGGATCACAGGGTCTCTGAACATGATGAAGTATCACTTCTATGATTAGGTTAACATATATGTCCAGGTGAAGAGATTTTGCAGATGTCATTAATATCCCAAATCAATTGATTTTGAGTTACTCAAAAGGCTGATCATCCTGGTAGGCCTGATCTAATTAAGTGACAGCCCTTACAAGAAGGACTGAGCCTTTCCTCTTTAACTGGGAGGAAGATGCCAGGTTGTGAGACACCCTGTGGGAAAGCCAGGTGATGAGTAACTGAGAGCGGTCCTGGATCACAGCAAGCAAGAACACAGGGGCCTATGACCTACAACAAAATTGAATTTACCAGTAATACGGGAGCTTGGGAAAGGACCCCAAACTTAAGAAAGAAGTTCTCCCGGCCAACACCTTGACCATAACCTTGCGACACCCTGAATCAAATGACCAATGTGAGCTGTGCCCAGACTTTAGAGCTACAGAAACTGAAATAGTAAGTGGGTGTTGTTTCAGCTGACAAGTTTGTATTATAGTTGACTTTCTGCATCCCTGGGTTTCCTATCCGTGGATTCAACCAAATGTGGATTGAAAATATTCCCATCCCCTCCCATAAATTGCCTTCATACGGAACATGTACAGACATTTTTTCTTGTCGTTATTTTTTAAACAATACAGTATAACAACTGTTTACATAGCATTTATATTGTATTGGGTATAAGTAATCTAGAGAGGCTTTAATTTATGCTGGAGAATGTGCATAGGTTATATGCAAATATTAAGCCACTTTATATCAGAGACTTGAGCATCCATGGATTTTGGTACTCTTGGGAGGTCCTGCAACCAATCCTTCACAGGATACCGAGGGATGACTAATTGGTTACACAGCAATAGAAAACGGATGTATTTATAAAAAGAAAATATTACCTACAATTCCTTAATATATTTATTTAGCATGTTGAGGTATTTCAGTTCTTAAGTTCACTTTTTCTAGGAATTTTTAAAGAATGATTTGGGTCACTAAATATAAAATTCTGTATTCTTTAAAATTAACATATGTATCTATGCATACTACTAGCATCTACATTATGATTTTGAAAGGCTTATTTTTCATGTGATAAAATACTATGCATTCATCATGGAAGACATAGAAAATGATGAATATAAAAGTCATTCATAAGACTATATCCTAGGGGAACCAGTGTCCATAATTTCTATGTACATTATTTAATTTCTTGACTATAAAATCATATATGTCAACTGCAGAGACTTTAGGACAGAAAAGAAAAACATTAACACGAAGTCACCTGCTATCCTATTCATCAGCTAAGCTTTGTTAACATGCCCATATTAGGTGAAGAGAAAAGAGAATTGAATTGATAAATGATTAGGAATTTTCCTGAAAGATGGAGTTGTATAGTCAAAAGAGAAAAGAGATAGTAAATTTCAGTCCTCAAAGGTGTGTGTATATCTGTTGAAATATTTTTTAAAAGTTACTGATGCCTAGATCCTATCTTCAGATATTTTGATTTATTTGGTCTAGAATGCAGCCAGGTTTTTTGTTGTTTTTGTTTTGTTTGTTTCAATTAAATGAGTCCTAGACTCAAAGCTGAATGAGAAATAAGAAAGACAAGTAAAATAAAAAGATGATGGATTGGGAGAAAATAGATACAGACTCATCCATGAAATGAAGATCTCAATGAGGTTAAATATGGTCATAGTAGAAATATTAGGCAGTTTTTCTCAAACTTAACATGCATACAAATTATCTGAGGGTATTGTAAAAATGTAGAATCTGACTCATGAAGTCTATGTGGTATCTGACAATCTCCATTTCCACCAAGATCCTAGGACTACATTCTGAATAGCAAGGCAGTGGAAAGCAAACCAGAAAAGTGAAAGTTATGACCAGAAAGCATAAGATTTGAATTACTGGTTTTAAAGGTTGAGCAGTTTCAGGTAACAACAATGTTAAAATGTGACCTTGGATGATATAAATCAGCAAAACTTAAAACAATATGTTTTGGAGTGCTCCAAAAATCTTAAATAAGAAGTTCTAAATACTATTACATGGGAGTAGTTCCTTCCACTGAGTCTTTGCTTCTATTCTCATGGGCAACTGAAGGTGATTGGGGTATGATAATGTATTTATGATCTTCTAGAACAAAAGTATAACGTTGGAGCTGACTGGTTTGCACACAAGTTTGTTCATTCTTGCATTTGAATATGTGACACACAAATTCTTGCCTCATAATGTTTACATAAGAATAAAATATTACGGAAAGCAACATGTATATTACTTGGCAAAAAATAGGTACTCAACAAACTTGGGTTTTGCCCACTTCCTTCCTCCCATGGATCTTTTATAAATACTTAGGAAACAGAGGTTGCTCAGACCTCCTGAATTTTCTTTCAGAATGCTGATTATATGTAAATGAACCTAAGGTTCCAGATGTTGATATGAATTGGTATCTGCAGATGCAGAACAACATATACTTACCATCTAATTTATTACAACAATTACAGCCTTTGACAGGCAGTTTGGTGAAATCATCATGTAATAATTTCCATTATTTACAGTTGAGTGGTTGTTAGAAAATGATAAATAGAATGGGTTGTATTTGTTAACCAAAGCAGGGCTTAGTTCATTTTCTGTTTATAATAGCAAACTAAAATAAAATACCCTGCAAATTTTGGTTTTTAAATAAATCCTGATGGCAATGTATATTTAAGTCTCTCAATGTATTGCTTAGTAATAAATACATCACATATTTGTTTAAAATCATAGATATAATGATCCCTATAAATTGACTCATTCTCCTCAAGAATTTTCTATCCAAATTTCAGCATGCTTTTTGACATATAAATGTACATTTAAAGGTTTATTTATTGATTAGACAGATTGTAGAGTTGTTGAAGTCTAGGTACCAGACATATTATGGTCAGCTTCACATGGGTTTTCCTTACATAACACAGTCAGATAAATTAAACGACTTAACAAGAGCTCTTTGGGAGTCCAATATGGGGCTTTCATTAAGGATAATTGAAATGTAGAAAACAGACAGTCTCTAAACAATTTTATCCCAATAATTTTGAAGCTTCTTACTGGGACCTGTAGGAAATTTCTTTTTTTATATGTGCTATACTTCTTTCAAAGAAAATTTATTTCAAAGGTAATATGGTATAGTTGAAATTCAAACAGATGTGAATCTGCATAGCTGTTGTGCTGCTTATTAACTGCTTAATCTTGGGGAAATAAACTTCTGAGCCTCAATTTTGATGTTGGTAAAATGGGATTTACAAAGGTTTATTGTAATAATGTTATTAGATATTGTGTTTAAATGACTAAAGATGGTTGGTGTTCAATTTTTTTTTCCCATTCCCAAGACTAACCAGAATCTGTATGCAGTTTTCTTCCTGAGTATGGATGTCTAAGAGAGGGCACAGGGCCATAGATTGGCAGAGATGATACTCACCATTCTGCTATCTTGACTAATTGATACAACCAGCCCGTAACATCAAAAAGAAAAAGGAAGCTTCCCCCACAACAATATATATGAAAACAAGTATTTGTAACAGATTGAAAAGAAATACCTTTAGGATAGACAACAATATATTAAAGTAAAAGAAAACAGGCAGAATCCCTAAATTGCCAATAAAAAAATGGAGAGACAAAGAAAAAAGAGAACATATAAATGTGGAATAAGCATGACTAATGCTCAATTGAAAAAAATGTTCAATTTTACTTATCTGTCCAAAACCCCATATATTGGAGAGTGCCTACTATGTGCCATATACTATTATAAGTACCTAGGTTTCAATAAAGAAATAAATGTGTGCTTAATGTCATCAAACGTGAAAACTTATTGTAGAATTTAAATAAATAATTATGCTTATGAAGATTTTACACAAGGGATACATTCCTGAAGACATAGACACAATTCAAATGGTGCCTGATTGAAGAAGTAAATTTCATAATAGCTGTAGTCTATTTTTATATTTTTATTATTTTTTATTTTTTGCATTATGTTTAATAATCTCCAATATTCATTCTTCTCAATTAACAGTGTGGTACATTATATCATTGGTTTGGTATTTCATAGTATTTTATCGCATTTGACTTCCTTTCTTATTATTTAAGCCCATGTTTTTAGCACTTACAATGGTGCCTCCAAGTAGTAAAAACATTGTAGAAAATAAAAATGTTATAAAAATAAAGTTAAGAGTTACAGAGGCATCAAAATCACTATGAGAAGTTTGAATATACATGATAAGCAAAGTTTAAACAATACTGAAAAGGTATGTATTACATAAATTTATCAAATCATCACCTTACGCAGTGCCAAAATGAGGCGACAGCATAAACAGTTTGCAATAATTTTATTGACTTTTAATACAGCTTAGGATTTTACATAAATTTTAAATAAAATCCAATAAAATACCTTAGTTTGTATAATTTCAAATTTTGCTTACTAGAATGTATCTCTGTTACGATTTTATATATTATTCTATGTCACTTTTGTGGCATCCCTGGTGGTCTAACGTGGATAAAATGAGTTCACATTGTATTACAAACTAAGGTACACACTAAAGTGTACCATAAGTAGCAACTGCAAGGATTGGGGGGTGTAGGGACACAAACAACATTGCTTGACGCAGGACAGGACTGCCTGAAAAGACTTTCTGAAGGAAGTAACATTTAAAGTGAGAGACCTCAAAGTTTGAGAAGTTATTCAAGTCAACCAAATACAAATAAAAAATAAAATTCTAATTTCTATGAAACTGAAAGTTTGAATTGAAAGACTACACAAAGCTGGAAAAGTTTGGTGACATGGGCATCTTATTCAATACTAGGTTTATTTCATGTTAGTACACTATTTTGGTGGACAATTGGACAATATATGTCCAGATATTCAAAACTTTGTTTCAGTAAACCCTCTATATTGAATCTATCTTCAGGAAATAAAAACAGAGATCAGTGCCTAACATTATTCATAGCAGCATTATTAATACCAGCAAAAAATTCAGGCCAATCTAAATGATCTTTTTTTAAGAGATTTTCCATGTTATAGAATTTTATTCAACTGTTTAAAATGATGTCTACTAAAGCACATTAATGACATTTAAAAAGATGTAATAAATTATTAGGTGCAGAAAGCAAGACCAATTACATACATGCCCTTTAAATTCATTTAGGAAAATTAAAGAAAGAAAAAAGTGAAAATCTCAAAAATAATTGCAGTAGTTGCCTCTATGTTTTAGGATTCTGGGAGATACAGGAATAACAATATTCTTAGCCATTAAAAATACAGAAAGTTACTATTGTATGAATAAAAAAAGATTTGTAAATTTATGTTACATATGTAGGTATATGTATTCTATTCTTCATATTTATTATAAGTTATATGTAATACATATGCATGTGTATGTATGTATGTATGTATGTATATATCTTAGGTCATTTGTGTTACCGTAACAAAATGCCTGAGCTCGGGTAATTTATAAAGCCAGAAGTTTATTTTCTGATAGTTCTGTAGACTGGGACATCTAGGGTCAAGGTGCCAGCAAATTCAGTGCATGGCGAGGTTTTCTCTTTGATTCCAAGTTGACACCTAGTTGCTGCATTCTCACATGGCAAAAGGGGTGAATGTTGTGTACTGATATGGTAGAACGAGAAAGGGCAAAAGGCACTTCAATGCCTTTTATAAGAGTACTAATCCTTTTATGAGGATGATGCCCTTATGACCTAATCACCTCCCAAAAGGCCCCATCTACTACTATCATCAACTTGGGGTTTAAGTTCCAACAAATGAATTTTGGAAAGACATATACACTCAAATCATGGGAGAGAGAGAGAGAATGTGTGTGTGTATGTGTGTATGAAACCTAATACATATGTGTGAAAATATATATGATATATAAAACAACTAAGGAAAAGACTATTTATAATTTTCATGGGAGAGATCCAAAAATGATCATTATGATGTATTTTTTCCAATAAGGTTGATGGAGAATAGTAGTTTAATCAAAATAGTGATTAATTGGCCATAGAATAAAGAGTAATGGTAAATCCAGGACTACACAGGTCATCAGTACAACTATGTAACAGACCCGGATGGAGGAATGAGTAAAGTAACAGGACACAAGATAAAAGAAGGAGCTAGCACCCCATCCAATTATGATGTTGATTTGACATATGACTCTGACTCTAACTACTGCTGGAGCTCTCAGCAACTTAAAAATGTCTAAGATAATGAAAATATACTCTTTGTCAGTTACTGCTATTCCAGAAATCATAGAAATTAAAACACACATGAACCACATTTTGATTTTTCTTAAAAGACCAAACTACAGAAGCTTAATTTTAAAGGATGCTGAATGAAATATTCTTGAAAATCATTTTTTTTTATTTCTAAAATACAAATGAAAAAATATGTTATTTTCCTTATGGAGAATAACGAAACTATGTCTGGGATCCACCTAATTTAAAACTACTTTAAATGTAACTTATAATTTCTTTAGTCTTTTTTTTAAATTTTGATTTAAAATAAAAAAAATTCTCCTGTACAGTTTTCATCACAACATGCAGACTTTTGAAAATTAATGTTTTGATTAAATTACAAATATTTGCCCAATAGCAATTCTTTAGCATTATTTTAATTTTTTATTCCTCTTAAAAATATTAATATAACCATCTCCTTTCTCTATAAAGCAATATATTTCCTACACTTTTTATACTTTTTTGTTAAAGGAAAAATTCCAGATAATATAGTATATATGTCAAAGTATAGAGCTCAATGTATTTTCACACTGAACACATTGTACATCATGAGCTGCAGATCAAAAAACAGAATATGGGCAAATACCCAGAAACTTCCTTGTGCTCCTTTGTTGTCACGACTTGCTTTAGGGAAATCATGTTCTGAAATCTAAAAGCATAGGTAAGCTTTATCTGTGCTTGTACTTTATGTAGATGGCATTGTACAATACGTGCTTTTTTTGTATTTGGCTTTTTTTCATGCACTATTGTGAGATTCCACATTGCATATAGTCAGAGAACATTGATTCTCACAGCAAGATAGTATTCTATTGTGTTAATATATCACAGGTCATTTATCGATGCTCCATTTGACAGGCATTTAGATATGCGATATTATGAATACTGCATATCATTTATAAAGCATACATACTGATGTAGGAATATGTTAGAAAGAAACTTTTCTGAGTCATAGGATATATATATGATATATATATATATGATATATATATATTTACTTAGTATATACAGCTCTGCCCTTGAGAGTTTCCCAGCCTCCCAACTCTTTGGCCTCTTGCTCCACACAGTCTCAATATCTGGCAAATTTCTTGAGGGAGAGACTGGCAATGTGCTTGATAGGTAGATCTTCTCCTCCCAGGTTGAGTCTTTGTTTAGGAAGACTGCTCAGGATTTCAATCTGCTTTTTAGATTCTTTCAGATTACCTACCAGGCCTTCCCAATATCACAGTCAAGGTACTTCAGGGAAAGCTGACCACATGCTTAGAGACCCTCATTTTCTGATGTGGAATCTGGTTCTTCACAGTTGCTCTAAGGAACTGCTGGTTTGTCTTCTTCCAGCTGTCTGGGCCTTGTTTAAGTACTCCTATAGCTTCCACAGTTTTTTGATACCTTAAAAGTATTTATTTTCAGTTTGTTTTTTTAATTTTCCCAGAATTTTCTAGATGAGCAAAGGAGGTGCTGCTTGCTACAAATTAATACATCCTATCCAGTAATAGAAGTACTCATCTACTTTTCTAAAATGGGGATATTTAGGGTGGGAAACAACAGCATAGATGTAAGATAAAAGGTTGGAGAGAATATTAATACACCAAATAGGAATATAGGATGGAAGTATTCTTTGCTCAAATAGAAATATGAAAAATATCATTACTATTTTCCTTGCTATGACAGTAAGTTGAAATTCTTGGTGTGAAGGCAAATGGAGTAACACTGCCTCTTGTGACCTTAAGAAAGTCAAATCTCTTTCCTGGGACTCATATATTTCATTAGTAAGACAGAATAAATAATCATGTTTTCTTTATGCAGGGACTACATGCCAAATCATGACAAAACTCTAAAAGCAAATTAGAGAATGATCACCTCTCTTAGGACATTATACTGTTTAAGCAGTCATTCACATACTATGTAGCATATTTTAAGTTGATTTTGGGTTTGCATAAATAGTTACAGTAAGTTTCAGTAAATCAATGTGCTGTTGGCACATACAGTATATAGTGACTGATTTAGTGACACTCAGATCATTGAGAGTTTCAGTTCATGAGTCTTCACGCTACTTTGAGGACTTTATTGTTAACAGAGTTGGTAGATATTTTCAGGAGAAAGAAGCAACTCTGAGGTATTGGAATCAAGAACATTTTTTGGTGAAAGAAATATATTTCTCATCTAAAAATTAACTTAAAAATGTAAGCAAAAAGGAAAAAATCCTCTCAGCATAAATAATCCTTAGTATTTATTGTGTTTTCCAAATAGGTCTTAGAATTATACAGCTATTATAAGATTAAAAATACTTTAATTTCCTTTTCTCAATTGATCTATACCTTTCTATGCTTTTATCCTCATTTTATAAAATGAAATAAGATCATATGATGATATGACTAGAATATGGCAGAAGCAGTCACTCAATCTTCTGACCTATACCTTAGTCTTACTCCACTTTTCATAAGTCCAATAAAGTTAGATAATATTTTTAATCTTAAATTCTAATATATTAGCTCAATTATATAATTAGTTATATTTGTGTTTTCACTAATGTTCCTATACATGTAGTTACAGTCAAAATGTACACATAATCTTATACCATGTGTTTTCCAGATAAAGTAATGCTTCTTGAATTTTCCCATGTACTCCCATAGTCTCCACTCTGACCTTTATTTTAGAATTTATACAATAAATCATTAAGAGAGTGTGCTTTAATTTGTTTACTTCACTTTCTCTTCTTGTTCTCCAAAGTTGTTCATTATTTAAAGTAATTTAAATATACATATGCTCATCACAAATAACTTAGACTAGAATCTTAGAAAAATAAGTCAAAGAGAATGAATATGGCTCTTGAAAAATTATTTTAAAATTTCATCCCAAGTTGAAGAAAGTAACTTACAATGTTGCCAGAAATATTTGCAAATATCTCTTCCAGTTACAACTCTTTTCTAATTAATAACTTAGAGACTTACAACAATAGTAATCATTTTGTTATTATATTCCTAAAGTTTCTGTGGGTGAGGATTTGGGGAAGGCCTTGACAGAAGGTTTTGGCTCACCTCTCTTAGACAGTTGAAGTCAGATGCTGGCTAGAGCTGGGCATGACCTATTATCTCTTTTTCTTCCTAGGTATGTTCACAGTTTGGGCTTCCTCAAGCGTGGTGGCTTCAAAGCAGTCAGACTATTTATAAAGCAGCTACAGTCTCCCAAACCGAGTATTCCAGCTAGAATGAATAGATTCAAAAATCTTATGAGGGTCATATGTGAGCATTCTATTGTTACAAATGAATCAATCAAAAACCTGCCCAAATACAAGAGGAGGAGAAGTAGACTTTGCCTCTGAATGGGACAGTGACAAGGTTCTAGAAGACCATGTGGTGTATAGATATTATTAAGGTTTTGCCCCTAATGGTCACTGTATCAATCAGGAGAAGACACGTACAATTTTGGGTATGCAAACACCATCACACACTGGCTCTTTAGTTGTTTGGCTTAGAAATGACCCATAGCTCTAATCATGGCTTTGTCACATGCCCCTTCCAGCGCTCTTGTAGGTATTCAGAAAGAACTCAAAATATGGCAAAGCATCAGTCTACTGTAAGCATGGTAGATTTTTAAAATTTTTATGAATAAGTCGGGTAAAATTGAGGTCTCTTCTAGATAAAGTTAAAATGTTTCATATATTAATTATAAATTTTATTTCTTCCTTTATAAATTAAAATTTTATATCTTTGGCTGTTAAGATATTAATGCTATTCCATACTGCTGTGTGTGCATATATATATACACACACACATATAGTATATATGTATGCTAAATATGCTAGATATACTCATATCATAAAAGTATGAATAATCCAATGTTACAATTCTTAAATTTATTCAATATTACTCTATGGACTTTTATTTGTCTATGATTCCTTGATTATTATTCAGCAAATATTAACTCCCCTTAGCCTACTATGGACAGAGTTTATTAACCTGGCCCACTACTTTCAAGCTTGGGCAAAATGACTTGCTTTGACTAGTGGACATGACTCAAGCACAGGCCTGAAATGGGTTTATATAATGTGACTTGGCACTGGTATCCTGGTACTCTACCATAGGACAAGAATGTCCTGGGCAACCACTTCCCCTTCAACCTGACCTAAGAATAAATAAATGTGGAGATGGCCCAAACCCCACTGGCAGTCTGAGCAGCACTGCTCAGCTGAGTCCATCCTAGAAAAGCCAAACTATTATTGACCTGCATATCCATGAGACTCATATAAATGCATGTTTTTATACGTCACTGAGTGTGGGGTGATTTGTCATGCAGCATTATTATTTCAATGTTCCATTAATATAATAACCAAACCTGCTTATCATTTTTGTTATTGTCCACAAATGACATCTTTTCCCTAGTAACACAATTGCCCCAGTTGATTAATTAAATAAACATCAGAGATATATGATGCAGGCTCATCTGTAGGGAACAACAAGACAACATGGATATTGTTGCTGTTTTTATGGCTACTTTTTGTATTTACCAAATTAGGGATGAAGATGTGCAATCTTCCCATTAAAAAGCCATGTCAGTGTGCCAGCTGGCTCAGGGCCATGATTTAAGGGAATAGTAATGAATGAGGCAGAAGTAAATGGCCACCATCTGGGTAAAGCTCAAGTGAGCTTGTTTGGACAAGGCTCCAGGGTCAAGTAAATGAAACGGACTTTAATTTCAAGATGCAGCTGTGAGGGAATAATTCCCCTTCCTGCAAGCCATTGCAGGTGTGGGATGTCAACAATATGTTTTCAAACGGGGTGGGATGCAGTTATGTCTTAAAGGCACTGGCAGTTGTCACATCTGAACAACCCTGTGAAGTGGCCCCTCAGCAAGTGTGGAGAAAGGGGAAGGTATTATTATTAGCACTTGCCTGAGCCAAAAGTAGCAGCATGGGGGTTTATACTACAAAAGGTATGTTTCTGCAGGGCTTATTAGCACATGCTGATTCCTTTTCCTCTGCAACCTGGATTACTAAGAATGATACTTTATGAAGCACCTGGATTGCTAGGGTTTTGTTGCTAAGTATTTAAATTAGTATAGAAAACATAACTAAGCATAAGCATCCTGGTGATTAATATTTCCCCCTTGGGCAATTGGGCTCCATGCATTCTGAAATACCTTGGGTTTGCTGGAATGCATTGAATAATTTTAAAAGAGTAGCAGACACAGGATTTAAGTTAAAAAATTAAGTGGGCAAAATTTGGCCCAGGACCACCTTGTGCTAGGGTGCTCATTTAGAACATTTGACTTGGATATTTCTGACTTTGTCTTATTGTGTGGTCTGGCCAGCTTAATGATCGGGGGAACAGTAATTAGACTGCTTAGAATAACAATTAATGGCCTAAAAGAAAACATCTGTGTCCCCTAACATGCCTATGTGTGTATAGTATAGTGACTGACTGGATTGCATACAATAGTGTGAATAATAGATTAAATGACCAACAAATGCCAGATAATAATACAATTTATCACACCTAAAAATACAGAGAATTATTTCTAAAAGTTGACAATATAGAAAAAAGTAAACATTCAATGAAAAACATGATGTGGCTTCTGGAGAAGGTAGGTGGAATGCAGGACTGTTAGGATAGAGTAACCATGTGAGATCCTTGAGTGGGAGGGGTTAGGGAGGTGCCAGGTGAGTCACTAAGATTAGCAGAAGCAAGGCAAGGCCTGAAAAGATAATTTACATAAAAGAGATGACATTAAGTAACAAACTTTCCCAATAGCTGCATGCATGCTTTTCTACATTTTCTTTCTATTCTCCTCTACCTGCCTCCCTCAGAGCGTCTTTGTATTGGATTAGAATTTTGTTTGAAGCTCTGCCTTGATCGCTGGAATAAGAGCTTCTCAAGGGCAGGACTGATGTTTCATTCTTCTTTCCCTTTTCAATAATTAGTTCAGTGCCTTGTTGTGTAATAGGTGCTCAGTGCATATGTGGGGATTTGCTGAGAAAGAAACATATTGGTACTTAGCAAAATGAAACAGGACTGATCTAGCTATATTAGAAAAAAATTAGTTATGGCAGCCAATGCAAATATGAATGGGGAGAAAGAAGTCCAGATTCGTTATTGGTGTCTGTGTAAATGGGCTTAATCATTTCTGGAAAAATTGGCAGTGCATAGTAAGACACATGAAAATATACAGATCCATTAAGCTGGTAGTATTGCTTCTTGGAGCTTATCCTAAGGAAGATGTCCAAAAGAGAAAATAAGTTTGTACAAAGAAGTATCTATTAAATATACTTTCCAAAATAAGAAAAGTAAGAATTAAAGTACTTCTATCAAGTTGGATATGAAGCATTGAAGATTAATTGTGAAAATGACCAAATATGTGAAGTTTTGTGTTGTAGTATTCAATGACAAAACCATAAGTAAAATTGTATGCATACAATATTTTCTAGTATGTACAATTGTGAAATAAGTACACAATGACTGATGGCAATATGTTACAGGTAAAATAATTGTGTGATAAACTATTTTATCAGTGAAATTTTTACTACATGTTTTCTGAATTTTATATAGCTACAATTTCACTCTGATAAAAATAATTTAATACAAATTGATTTTAAAAGTATTCAGTATTTTTCACATAGTACCAAGCATTCTGCCAACTTTATGGTGTTTCTCCCCTCAATTAGCTTATAATAATGAATGTAAACATAAACATTGAATATATTATTTAGGCAACAGAATTCTGTACAGGTGCAGCTTAGAGAAGAGATGCATGGATTCTCCATATAGATGGGAAGATGTGGCTAAATAGAATGAAATCCCCAAAGAGATGGCAAATGAATTATGTCTAAAAATATGATTTTTTTTTCTAGGCAGAATGAGAGGTTCTATTGAAGGCAGAGTAACTAAAATTTGAAAACAAAAATATAATAATGAATTCAAGTAGCGGGTAAAAACTGTTATAACAAAGTCAGGTAAGATGGAAATCTTAGGCTGTAGAGTTAATCTTAAAGATTAAGGGAAGCCAGTCAAGTGCTTTGAAAAAAGGAATAAATAAAATAGATTTAAATGTTAAAGGAGGAAAAAAGTTGAAGACATAGTCTACTAATGTATCAATTAACAATAGATTTGAGTTTCTAAGTAGAATCACGTAAACTTGTTCTCAGATTTCTTTGTATGTCTTCATTATTTACTCAGTACCTAAGACTCACATGATTTTGCCACTGATTATTTTTAAATAGCTGTAGTGACCACAGGATGCCACTTATTTGACTTCACCAAAATAAACAGTTTCAATCTTTTCTTTTAAAGTAAAATATATATTTTATCATATTAAGCATAATACTTGCTATAGAGGCACATGGTCCTTTTTAATAGAAAAGAAAGGGAACATACCTCCAATAGCTTCATTTTGTGTTTAAAACTTGTCTTTTGGATGCAAATAACATGAATCTATCATCTAACAATTCAGTAACGATCACTGCTTAGTATCAATAGAAAAGAGACGGAACATCATGGACTCAGGATAAGTGGCCTGAGCTTTGCTACACTGAGTTGAAGGTATGAAATAAAACTAAGTATCAAATATAAGTTGATGATTTATCCTCAGGGAATTCAATCAACATTATTGTGCACTAACTACACTATTTTAAATCATCTTCAAACAACACTGAGAGTTTTTAATTCTCATTTTCCATACAAGAAATTAACCCCTCTGAATTCTAAAGGGGTTAGTTAGTTTAACCAAGGTTACATATGCATATATACAGGTTTTGCTTCAAATTCAGCTCCTCCAAATCACAAAATCCAATTCAGTTTTGGTGGTCTAGTCTCTGATCTGTACTGTAACCTTTTTAAACTATACAAAATAGTCTGGTGCATCTGTGTTAGGTCTACACCATGCTGGAGAAAAGGAGATGAATCAGAATAAGATCTTGTTCTTGTAGACTTCTTGGTTTAGTGAAGAGACTAATATGGAAATAAATGGTTGAAATATCTTGATGAGTATAATTGAAGTAATGTCATACCAATAAGGTTTGATATGATTATTTACAATGGACAGATGTGGTCAAGATGATGGAGTCATGATTTGCACTTGAGGGACAGAAAGAGATAAGAGCACATTTTCAATAGGAAGAGATGCCTTCCAAGATGCATTCGCACTCTCTGCTAATATCAGTTAGCACTGCTGATGTATGACCTTAATCAGGGCCATAAACTTGGTTTCTCTCCCTTTGTCAACACTAGTCCAGTGAAAAGGGGAAAATGTCATATTCTGTGATGAAAATGTGGTCTCTTTACTGAGTGCGATTAGTTCATAGGAGCTGACAATCCATCACTCTGCATCCATTCTAGGAATGACTGGAAATTATTCTGTTGGGAGAAGCTTGGATGAAGAATTGGTTATGGGATGCTGGTGCCTGCCCCTCACAACCAAGCATCCCTTTTCAAATCCTGGTTGCCATAACGACCAGACAGCACGTTTGGTCCCAAACACAACAGACTCCTTTATGGTGATGATTATTATTAGTCAGTTTGCACTCCAGGCAGAAATCTGATTTACTTTCCCTGAGGAAACTCACCATATGACATGCAAAATGTCAGAGAGAGAATAATACAAACTGGAAGTTTGGAAGTGCTATGAAATAAAACACGTATGGGGAAAATGCACCTTGTGAGCCCTTTATTATTTTTAAATGAAAAGTTGTCAGATTATTCTGCCCAAAGTGTGATGTTAACTGTGTCATGCCTTTGAGCTACATTATAGTTATTGTGAAGGCTGTGCTTGTAGATTATCTATTATGGAGTATTTGATACAATGTGACACTTGAAAACTTTGAAGTTGCATGAATTTTTGACATTATGCTGTAGAACTATTGATTGAAGCTGAAAATACATTTAAAAATGAGGTGTTTTCCCTAGTACGACAGTCAGAATAAGACATGTGCCTAGCTTCCTTTGCACAATTTAAGAACGATTTCATTCCTGGAACACAATAAGGCATCACAGTGATTATGAATAAGGTATCCCACTCCAAATGTGCTGCTTCTGAAAAGTAGAATTTAAGTAGTTTCCTTCCCAAACTTACCTAAACCATTATTTTAACCTTTAATGAGGTTTGACCTTCAGACCAACTCAGAGGATTAAAACTTTCTGGAATCTCTTGCGTGGAAAAAAAATTGCATCTCCTGTTCAAGCCAACTATTTCCTTGTGGCATGTTTATCAGTAATATGCCCCTGCCCAGCAAAATTGTGTCCTTGAACCAGGGATATAAAATGATACTATTAAGGGAGCCAAGCCAAGTCTGCTCAAAGAAAGCCATTTATTTTCACTGACCCAGCTGGTCAAGTGAATTTAGGTTCAGCCGCTTGGCTCACTTGAGAATCAAGCACTGCCATCATGCCTGTAATTACAGCATGAAAGTGATTTCCAGGAATGAACAGTGCAAAAGAAACAGACTTTCCCTGGCAATGCTATACTTGAGTATAGAAGTGTTGGAAAGGTGAATAGGAAGCATATATTTTCATGTGACTCATATAATAAGAACACCTTCTATTTGTATCCATCAGATTTTTTAAATAAATAACAAACCACTCCAACCTTAATGGATTAACACAGTAAGCATTAATTATTTATTTAAAGTTCTGTGAGTTGACTGGGTCGTTCTTCCGGTCTGGGCCAGCTCCTCTGGAGCTGGATAGTCTTAGGATGGCTGGGATTCAATATATGACATGTCAGCTGGGACAGTTGGTGTGACACAAATGGATGGGGCTTTCTTCATGTGGTTTCTCATCTTGCAGGAGGCTAACTGGAGCTTCTTCATATGATTGTTGAAGAGATCCCAGTCTCAAGGGTGGGCAATCTGCAATGCTGAGAAATTTTCAGGTTCTCTCTGAATCATGTTTATGATGTGACAATTGTGGAAGCAAGTTGAATCGCCAAATCAAAATTCAAAAGATGGAGAAATAGACAATCTCATGACTCTGCAAAGAATTTGTGGGATTTCTTTTCCAATGCACTTCAACATCTTACTACAATTGAGGATTACACAATTGCTGGTGTGCTTTAGCATATTTTAGTTTAGGTTTCCATATGATTTTTTTACTTTTAAAGAACATAAATGATTTCAAAAACATCGAAAAGTGGAAACAGTAGCAGCAAGTTTACCAAGGTTAAACACATAATTATTACTGCTTCTGTAAGATCCCAATTGCATGACTTGAAAATTTAGCAACTGAGTAAGTAGAATTAATTGGATTTATCTTCATTTTTTGTCTTATTGTTCTATATGACATAAAATAATTCTATGTGGCCAACTATTCTGGCAGGATGTAAAAATATTAATATCTAGGAGGAACAAAGGAGAAACAGTTTCTTGCCCTAATTTGAGGCTATCAACAAATATTTAATATTATTTTCATCAACTTATTTTTATCAGGAGGGATGTAAAACTACATATTAGGAAATTTTAGAATTTTTAAAAAATGTTGTCACCTAGTGTTCAAGTCATTTATTTTGCATAAAAAAATCATTCCAAAACTTATGGCGTCATTTATTACCTCTCACTGTTTCTGTGAGTCAGGATTTAGACATGACTTACAAGGTGGTGATTAGCTACAAGGTGGTGATTTGGAGTCTTTGATGAGTTCATGTTTAGAAAATGTGGCTGGGCTGAGGTCATTTCAAAGGCTTCTTACCTCACGTGTCTGGAACCTGTGCTGGGAGACACCAGCAGGTAGGGGCTGGAAAAGCGAGGCTCCCTACCATCTCTATTTTTATGTGGTTTTCTCCTAAGATCCACGCAGTGTGGCAGCTTTAGTGGGGCTGAGTTTCTTACATGGAAGGTTAGTGCTTCAAAGTCTTGTGTCCCAAAAGAGAGATGGAAAGTGTATCTTCTAATCTATCCTTGAAATTGCCACAGTATCATTTCCTGCGTATTCCATTAATCAAGGCAATCACAAACATCCATCCAGATTCAAGGGGGGAAGATACAGACTTTAGTTTTTGATGCAGAAGTGACAAGCTTCTGGAAAGGACATGTAGGATAGCAATTTATTAATTTTGTAAAAGTACAATCTACCACATCTAGGGAAACTTTAAGGGTTGCTGTATGGATCTTTAGTTTCATCCCTCTTACTTTCCATGGACGTAGATTTCACTCTTTCTTGAGCATTTCAAGATGTTGAACTTTGCCGTTATTTTTGGGCTCAATCAAAAGGACCCTGAGTATGGGCTTGAGTACAGGTATCTTATTTGGGAAATAATCCAGAAGAAAGGGATTGAAGTGAAACAGGGAAAGAGGGACAACTGAAACAAGGGTGAGGAATATAGTGGGCCATGACTGTAGGTGATAGTGCTTTCAGTCTTGCTAGAACATTCTGAGAAGGCTTATGAACTCAGTCTCAGAGCTATGCATCAAGAGGACTAAAGGATGGAGCACGTCTCCATTGACATTGGTTCAATAGGTCCCAGAGTCATGAATTCTCTGCATTTCTAGCTTGCCTGTGTATGAAGACTTAATGCATTCCACAGCTGTCCCACAAAGGGCATTCAGAGAGGCACTTGAGCAGAAGGCAAGAGGTGTATGACACAGGTTCATGGTGAAGAGCTTTGGTTTGCTCTCCAGCCAAGTGGGCAGAAGACTGCTTGAAACTGGTCAGTGCAGCCATGGCTAGAGAAAGAGGTAAAGCCAGGATAATTTGTGCATGAGAAATACAGGATATATGTCCATTCAAGCCAAAGACAATCAAACTCTGAACATTTACTGTGTGTTGGTTATAGTGCTGAGCACTAGATACAGGGTTAAAAAAAAACTACAAAGTCATACTCCGTGTGGTAAAGCTCTTAGTAGGCAGATCATCATAGCACAATAAAAGAAGTGCTATGAGAGAAAAATACAATGTATTATTGGTGCATAGGAGAAGTGGAAAACAAGTGTACCAAGGAAGAGCATCTTTAACTAGAAAAGCCTTTATACAGGGTTGATGATTGACTAGATCTTCAACAAAGAGAAGGATTTTTCTAAATGGGAAATGGGGATGAAAGAAAGTAGGATTCCAAGCATACAGCAAAATAGGGAAAAAAGTCAGGAAGATTACATATTTAAAAAACCAAATTTCTGATTATATATGAAAAAAATTTTCATTGATAAACCCCAGGACACATATTTTATAGACGAGTAAATTCAGGCTCAATGGAATTAGTGATTTGGCCAAGTTCACATCACTTTTCAGCAGACAGTTCAAACAAAACCACAGAAATCCTGTGTCCTCACCCAATTTTTCTTCTCTCTTTTCTTAGATTTGTGAATGTTTTCAATCGTGTATTTAAAAACAAATGCCATATCCCATGCCACTTCTTTTTATTTGCTTTGGTGCAAATGTTCACTAACAAGCTGAATCAACTTTGCTTGCTTTTGGTTTTCTTTTTATTGGAGGAATTATGAAATTTAATCAGGAATTTACAGTGAAACTTTTTTATAGTGATCACTTATTATAAAATTGATTTCCCCTAGGTAGAGAGGGCACAAAGTTGAATTTTTATTTTAAGCAGTTAAGTTAATGTAAAACATGCTTTTAAATCCCTGGATAAAATAGCAGACTTAGACAACTCAGAATTGATACGTCTGACAGATGGATTGGAATGTGCCAAGATGACAGAACCAAGAGAGACTTGGTAGAGACCCAGGGCTGGGGAATAGCAATTGGCACCTAAGGAAAAAGGTGTGAACAGGGTGAAATTGGCTTCTCATTTCTCTGGCAAGTCAACACTTTAGGAAACCACTGAGGATAGTTTTCACAGGATTGCTCAAGTGTCTTAAGCAAATATGTCAGAAGAAAGGACACTTGTTAAGGTTTTAGGAATGGATTTTCACATTGTCTGATATAGTTCAGCAATTTTCCAGAGAGACAGCTTCTGCTAGGTCAAATATGTGATTTCTCTAACTGTTCTGTCTTTCTCCTTTTTTGGGGTTAATGAATAGCTCACCTTTATAAGGGGCTCTGGAATGGACCAGGGACAGATCTTTTTGAACTAAAAGGCTGGAAAATCATTTCAAGTCATTGAAGTCACTGTAACCACAGTGGAAGTCCAGATGAATTCACCACTTTTCTGGGAGTGAGGTACAATGTGGGATTCTTTCAGCAATTTCAATTTTGTTTTTTAAACATTTATGAATCTTTGGAAAAGGAATGACTATACTGAGAAGGGAAGTGTTGGCAGTCAGGTGATGGGGAAGTACAAAAGACATTGATGCTGATGGACTCTATGAAACAAAAAGAACGAAGGTGGAACAAACTGGGATATGTTAGTAAGTTTAAACAAGCATTCAATCATACGAGGAACACATGAATGTAACCAGGGAGTTATTGCTGTTTGGTGGGATGGATGAGTGGAGAGAAGCTGTCCTATGCCGTAGAACAGGAACAAAGGGAGCAGAATAAACTTGAGATTGTCCATTCTGGTTCTCCCTGGTGAAGTCTGTCACACTGAAGAAGTACAGACAACTTAGTATCATGTCAGCCTTCTAAGTCCTCAAAATCACAAACCAACTCAAAGTTAGAGAATCAAAACATGCTCAACATGCTTCAGTACACCTGTTCTGAGCATCTACTATGTCAACAAATATATCATCTATGCCTTGTGCTTGAGACTGAAATTTAAAGAAACAATCAGTGTCCAGGCACAATGGCTCATGCCTGTAATCCTAGAACTTTGGGAGGCTGAGGTGGAAGAATCTCTTGAGGCCAGAAGTTGGAGACCAACCTGGGCAACATATCAAGGTGGAGCATACATACCTGTGTAGTCCTAGTACTTGGGAGGCTGAGATGGGAGGATGACTTGAGCCTCCAAGTTCGAAGCCATAGTGAGCTATGATAATGCCATGGCACTCTAGTCTACTCAACAGAGCAAGACCCTATCTGGGAAAAGAAGAAGAAAGAGGAGGAGGAGGAGGAGAGGGAGAAGGAGGAGGAGGAGAAGAAGAAAGAAACAATGAGTATGACACAGTCCCTACATTTGCCTAACTGACCATCTATTATCCCATTATGAAAGATCTAAATTTTCCATTCAATATGGTAAATGTCATGATAAAGGTAACCAAATTTTCTAGAGGAATTTAGAAAAAGGGGATCAGAGAATATTTCATATTGAAGGTGAGTTACAGGCTGAGTCTCAAAGTGTGTGTTTAGGTTGTCTAGGTAAAGAAAGTTAGGAAGGACATCCTAGGCAAAGGAAAGAATATTAGCAGATGCATGGAGCCAGGAAGGAGAGTGGTGTGCATAGGATTCTGTAAGTGCTCTGACACTGTGGGACTTTAAAATATAAGGTGGGATGTAGCAGAAGGCGAAGAGATGAAAGACTTGTCAGACATGTGAAAATGTTCTGATTTCAAGATTCTATTGTATAAATGTTGAATATTTAGGTTTTACATTTTAGATATGTGGATACAGGATCTTCATGTCTGGAGGCAGAAGTAGCATTAAAAATCGACTATAATGTTACACGTGAACAACTGGAAGCTGAAATAAGGTATTAAAGGTGAATGGATTTGAGAAGTATTTAAGAGGAAAACTTGTCAAGGTGTAGTGGGGGGTGTTCTGTGAGGGATGAGGGAGAGCTAAGCACTCAGGAAAATGCTTGTAAATAGGAGATAAGTGAACATGAGAGTCTGCAAGGCTGGAAAAGCATTATAGCCAGACCCAAGGGTGCAGGAACAAACAGCTGGAAGCCTAAAACCAGAGACCTGATAGGAGTAATAGTTGCCAGGAAGGTGACAGGTTAACAGCTAAGCACTGAACTAAATGATGTACAGTTAATGAGCGTCTACATGAAAAGACAGTGATTCTGGGTGAGATGGCTGCCCTGATCCCTCATGACCATCTTAAATCCCCACCCCAAATCCATAATATATACCCAGCCACTCACAGTTATTGAAGGGAATAGAATGAAATGGATCAAGAAAAACCCAAGTTCATATACTTTACCCAGAATTGACTTTAAGTGTCTGCTTCCTGATGGAAAAGAGTGGTTAGATAGAAATTATTTCCGGGTAACTCAAAATTATAAAACAATTATTTTTTTTATACCTGAGCATCTTCTATAGTGTCCATAAAAGGGATTTCCGATCATTAAGGGTAGGAAACCTAGCAATGAATCACCAATATTTAAGAACACTTGGCTAGAAATTAGCAAGAGAGAAAGAAGGATCGAGGTGTACTCTCTCTGTATTTCAGATTTGGTTACCCTCAGTGTTTAACTTATTTTGACCCTCAGAATCAAAATCAAGAAGAGGAACATGCTAAGGTACAGTCTGCCAAACCCCAACTTTTAGCTAATGGATCAGAATTTCTGGTGATGGGTTCGTGTTCTGCTTTTAAACTAGCTTCTATTGTGCGTGTGATGATCACTGGAACATAGAATCCCTGAAACTGTTCTTAGCACACCTAAAACAGCACCTGCAGGCATCACTTAAAAGCCACAGGGCACTTAAACTTGAATCAAAGAATTGCTCTGGGCTATTCTTTCTTCATCTACATGAATGTTCTCATGAATCATCTCTCCTATCTCCCTGGGCAAATCTCCTTAACCTCCCCTTCTCCCCTCATCTAACTCAATTTTAATTTAGCAGTTAAACTTTCTTCTCTTGCCTTCATTCTTATCTGGCAACCCCCATATTTTAGTCCTGAGACAGCTCCATGAACAAAAGGCAACTCATACTGAGATCATGCCAGAGCAATTCTTCCCTCACTGACAGTTCCTGAATGAATCCTCCTTGCCTTTGCAAATTATTAAAGGAGAAATTTTCCTTTAATATGACATTTTTATAACATTACTGAGCATTCAAGAACATATGTGAAATGGATATTGACCAGGGGCACATTGCGCTTAAAATCAAGTTTGTGTAACTCTTTGATCTGCATCCTTAAAGGTATCACATCATTATTACTCATGTCCTGTAAAGGTTAAATAGCTTGAGTCATATTAATAACTAGTTTTAAACATGATAAAATTCTCATACTTCATAAAAACAACCCATGAGTTTGTATGATCCATTATAATTTCATAGCACTTTCATATATATCTCATTAAATCTCTAAAAAATCCTATGTAAATAACATGTAAAGAGGTGGAAATATTTGACTTCTAGTCTTAAGACTAGGAAAGAGAGCAAATGACCAGCTGTGATCCTAGGCATTCAATTTCAGTTCTCAGGTATTTGTTTTTAGTCATCTTTAAAGATGGATTAAAATCATCTTTGAAGATGGATTAAAGTGTTTCTAAACTTTGGCACTTATGAAATTTGGGGCTGGATAATTCCTTGTAATGGGGGATGGTGTCTTTCCTGTTTATTGTAAGTTGTTGTAACAACTAAAGCTGTCTCTAGACATTGTCAATGTCCCCTGGTTGGGAAGCAAAATTTCCAGTGGAATTGCTGGATTAAAGATATATACTCCACATGATTTTTTAGATATTTAATGAGATATATATGAAAGTGCTATGAAATTATAATGGATTATACAAACTCATGAGTTGTTTTTATGAAGTATGAGAATTTTATCATGTTTAAAACTAGTTATTAATATGATTCAAGCAATTTAACCTTTACAGGACACAGGTAGTAATGATACTTTTAAGGCTACATATATCAAAGAGTTACACAAACTTGATTTTAAGTGCAATGTGTCCCTGCTCAACACTGTGGGCAAATCAAAGACTTGCACTACCTTGAGACATACCCCTATCACTCATCTTAGCTGAATGCATTTTATCAAATATTTTATCACTCTATAAATGTACACCCTTCAGAATCAGTCACTAGTTAGATTTTATGTTTCAACAATCAGAATATATTTTAAATAAACAGTCCCTGCTGTGGTTCTGATACGGTTTGTTTGCTCTGCCAAGTCTCATGTTGAACATTTGATCCCCAGTGATGTTGGAGGTGAGGCCTGGTGGGAGGTGTTTGGATCATGGCGGCAGATCCCTCATGAATGGCTTGGTGCCATTCTCACTGGAGTGAGTTCTCCCTTATAGTTCCCTGGATATCTGGTTATTAAAAAGAACCTGACAACACCCTCCTCTCTCTCAGCGTGTCATATCTGCACATGCCTGCTGCCCTTCCCCCGAGTGGAAGCTTCCTGAGGCCCTCCCCAGAAGCAGATGTTGGTGTTATGTTTCCTGTACAGCCTGCAGAACCAGGAGCCAAATAAACCTCTTTTCTTTATAAGTTACCAAGCCTTAGGTATTCTTTATAGCAACAGAAACAGACTAAGACAATCCCTCTGAACTTATTGGCATTTCTTTAATATTATTCAATAAAACAAATGTTGGAAATTCATACTTTTAAACTTGCCATTCCTGCTTTAAAATACTGTAGCTAAAATAGCTAAGCAAACAGAATAAAATCCAAACCCTATAAAGAATTTTCTTCAAGGGAGAGAATCATATTTTAGTTTCCTTCTATTTATATTTATAAATTGCTATTCCCTTCTAAAAAACATGCAACTTTCTCCCCTTATCCTCCCTCCACCCCTTCTCTCCTCTTCCTTTCTTCTCTCCTTCCTTCTCTTCTCCTCTCCCTAAAACTATGCTCCCTTGGGCAGGCACACACACACAGACATGCACACACAAACACACACACACGCACATTCTTTTTAACCAGCTCCCAGATAATAACCAAACAAGGAAAGACACTTTGTTTCTAATTCTGGTAGCCTTTCACCCTTGTAGCCATCAATCCACATTCACAGATCTCCTCTGCTGTTCTCTAGCCATGGGCCTGTGGAAAAGTTATCATAGGAAATCTTAGTTTCTTCATCTATAATGTGTAGACTTCAATGTCTTTTTTGAAATGCAGTGTGAATGCAGAATGAAAAGAATATTATTTATATTGGATAAAACATATTAGATATTTTAAAGGGCTCTTTTTTTCCTCCTCCATCTCTGTACTTGTAGGAGAGTGAATGCCTTGCCTATTATTTCCTCGGGTAGGTGAAGAGGTGCCTTTTCATATCTTAGCTGTGACTTTCTTTTTCAGATTCATAAAAGAGTAATATTGTTCTAATGGTTGGGGAAAGTATTCATTACAAACAAAATTCATAATGTTATGGATTGGAACTTCCACTAGGGAAAATGATTTCAATTCGTGCTCAGATCAGCAATACCTTACATTTAGTCTGGCTTCTCCTGCAATAGAGCCTGAGACAAAGGCTACTATGAGGGTACTTCACTAGGAAGTATGATTCCATAGACCAGAAGTAAAAGGTAGCTGGAAGGAGGAAAAGACAATCCAATGAACTTGTTGGGTCCCATATGAAATTCTTTTTTAAAAATTTCACTCCATGGTGCTTTAAATCCTCCATATTTCTGGGTTTTTTTGCACATATGTGAATGTCAAGGGAGTTTCTGTGACATTTCACATTGCAGGGACTTTTGAGATGTCCAGGAGGCAGGAAACATCTGCATGGAGCTAATTCCCATGGCCATTAGCATAAGAGAGGGGAGGCTAAGAAATCTATCTCAAGACATACATAAATGGTGTTCATCATAGCGTAGATAGTATGTATAGTTTCAACATGCATTCATCATTGTATTAGTACATTCTGTATATGATTCCTAAGGCCTACCACATGCAAGTGTTGTAGTGTGCGCTGGGATTAATGTGGTCGCTGAGAGATGGCCTTTCCTCTATGTGATTTTATAATCTAGGAAAAGTCAAATAGTTATTTTTTGATGTTAAGCGGGTAAAAAAATTTGCAGGAGATCAATGTCCTTCTTCCCACTGCTAATCATTATTTAAACAAGATCATAAGTATCAGTGTATCATTACTGCATACAATAGATGTTTCTTAGGATATCACCTTAGGGGAAAAAATAGTGGATACAAAATTGGGTAGAAAGGAAATCTAACAAGAACCTTATCAAGCAGTGATTCTGTGACTTGGCTCCAGTTGATAGATAACTGAATGTCCAGTCATGCACTTTCATATGCAAATGTTTCCTCTGTCATTGGGTCACTTTTTTTTTTTTTTTTTTTTTGAGCTGACCTCATATTGTTCCTTGATTCAGACTTCTTTTGTGTGGTTTACTGCTGCAAACCACACTTTCAGCCTGGTCCTGGGGGCTTCTGTTCCCAGCTAGAAACCTCCTTGGTAGTTGTTGATGGTAACTTCTGCCAGCTGTCCACTGCACCAGCTGCTCACTACTCAGATGCTGCTGAACCCTAACGGTGTGCTAGGAACCTGGGATTTTCTCTTCACCATCTGACTTGAGAATCATCTTCCTTGACTCTGTGCTGGTGACTGGGTTGAGACTCTGGCACTGTTCAACTGCCTCCCCTCAAAAGCAAGTCTCACTTGCTTTTCAGAATAAGGTTGGTCATGTAAGCTAAAACTGACATTGAATCTACTATGTATTGGGTCATTTATTGGCCTCATCTCATTCATTGCTCACAACTAATCTGCCAAGTGTGTACTGTCACGTCTATCACTCTTCTGAGGAGTAACCGGACATGGATAAAATGTCTAGTCAGTGGAAACAACCCTGACAACTCACAGAGCCAGGATTTGACATCTGTTCTATTGACTCAAAGACCATATTTCCACTGACATAGTTTCTTTATCTTGAGTGCCTGGAAGGACTATGTCTCAGTGGAGGACCGGCAACTTTCCCCAAGATTATGGAGACATATCTAGCTTTCTTTATCTCTCTGGTGGATTGAAAAAATCTCATGGAGATTAGAATGGTATTCAATTCTCTCCCATAATTTCATCTCCCCATATTCATATTCTCCCATCTTAATTTTTCTTCCTAGTTTTCATCCAAAGTTATAACCACTTGGGGATTTCATTTAATAATAATTAATTCCTTTCCATATGTAACTTATAGGCTATTTAACTGTAATGTTTCTTTGCATATGGCCTAACATGATGTTATGAAAAATCACTAAAAACTTGAAAATAGAATAAGAGGGTGACTACATGATTTTTTATGGTCATGGTGGGTATAATTTAACAGACTAGCCCACAAATTGTTTGACTCCCTAGGAGAATCTACCTTTATTTGACATTGCCACTTGTTATTCGATTAGAAACCAGACACTGTTAAAAGTTACATGTTAACTTATAGATTTCTATCTCATAGAAAAGATAACCCAAAGATTATGATGTTTTGCCCTGAAGGACAAGAAGCAGTTCTATATCTAACTTAGCAAATTTATTCTACCGTGCTTTTATTTTTTTTTTCTTAAATGCTTTTGCTGGAGGCCTAGATAAACTCTTCTTCCTTAAATTCTGTAAGAATCATCTTTATATTTTATTGGTCCCTTCGTTAATTAATGAGTTGAAAAAATCTTTGACAAGAGCTCATTCAGTATTTGTAGCAGAATCATGATTTTTAACTTTTGGAAAATTCTACTTTGACAATGGTTATTTTAGCATGACTTATTCTTTCATTCATTTGTCCAGGCATTCAATTATTCATTTTATAAACATTTCTTGGATACCTGGTGCTGGGTCTTATCCTGGGTGCTTAGGATATCATAGTGAACAAAATAGTAAATCCCTGCTTTCATGGAGTCCATAGAAGAGAATATAACCTGGAGGATGATATAAAAAGATGAGAACATTTATTTAGAACTGTGAGTTTCAACGTTGTATAAATATCATCTTAGATGATTTATAATCATAATTTCCAAAGTACCAACCACAAGTATTCTAACTCTGTAAGTTTTTTTTGTTTGTCTTTTATTTACGGGAGTCAATTATCTTCATTTTAACCTGCTCCTTAGGTAATTCTGGTGCACTTGGTCTTGGGAACATATTTTGAGGAAAAAAATCTGGAATTTTCACATTTTTTACCATTTTGCAGTCCTCTATTTTGTTCCAAGAAATTATGAAATCATAATAAATAAATAAATAAATAAGATCATGTCAGGAGACCTGAATTCCAGGGTTATTTTCCCTTTCTTTTTGTTTGTATTTTTTTTCCTCTGAATATTTAGAAATGAAACCTTGGGCAAGTTACATTCTATCTCATCTCTAGGCCTTAGCTATGTCATTATTAGATCAGATTGGACAAGATGACAGCTCATGTTTGTCCCAGCTCTAAATTCTATGGACAAGACAAAAAGTTAAACATATAAATATCACTTCATGACCCAATATTCATTATGCTTACTACATATGTTAATTTATTAATATTAAAATTCATTAGTGAATGCTAGAATTAATTAGTACAACAGATTATAAACTTGTACCAAATTTTGTTTGGTTTTATTTTAGAAGATATGCAATAAATCTGATCTTCCACCGGTTAACATTCTGTAGTTGATCTTTCTTGCAGTACTGCCTAATGAAAAACAGCTAATTAATATACTTTTAATAATTTACTGAACCATATCCCTGGCATCTAAAAATATACACTCACAGGTAGCCAGAGCGATGATGCATGGGCACGCCTGTGACTTCCAATGTTCAAGGAAGGCTGTGAATTACATATAGTGTCTAATGAATTATTTATAATGGTAAGAAATGAGCTGAAACGTGCACAGCAGCCACGGGGCAGAGTGAACTGTAATAGCACTTGGAGCAGTGGGCAAAGGCTGGCTGCCAGGCCTACATTTCACTTTGAAATTTTTTATAAGCAATGCATATCTTATTCGGGCTTCAATCTTTTAAGAAAAAAATAATTAAGATAGACTTATCAATTAATTTCCTCCGAGTCTGTGATCATCGTTACTTTGCGAAAAGAGCCCATCTTCTCCAGTGTTCTCTACTTTTTTTATCCAGCACATTTATTTTTCTCACTATGTTTTACAGGATTTGTTTTTTCAGTTGACAGGTGGGAAACTGCAATTTGTTACATGTTGGAGTTCTAAATAGACTTTTTTTTTTTTTACATAATTGTTATTATTTTCATTGCTCTAGAAAATGATATATAAAGTAAATCTAAAAAAGAAAATATCATCTCGACTGTAAACTCTTCCACTAAATCAAAAGTGCATTGAGGAGAGAAGCTGAGATTCGTCTGTTTCCTCCCATGATAGCTGGTGCCTGCTCTGTCCCACCGTGCACACTTCTTACTCGGCAAATTTATTGACACATTGAGATAAAGTGCCTGGCACTTACCTAAACATTGAGCATGTAGCAGGACGTGAGGCACAAAAGGTTCTTTGATGGAGTCATGAGCAATTCTAACAATAGATCTTATTTATATTTTAAGAACTGATGGAAACTCCAAATGCCCTGTTCTTCTCTTCTTTAGTCTTTTCCCTGTGTTCCCTGGGATCTGACTACATATTGCTTTTTGTTTTTGTTTTTGATCATAATGAGTTTTCTTTCTTAGATGCATTTAGCCTTGCTTATACCATTAAAAATAATCTAAACCATTCTTTGAATATGTGTGTGTATCTATATGTATGAATTTATTCATCCATCCATATATCTATCTATCTACTTTTATATATCCTACTGCCATGGACCAGCTCACTATGCTGTGGGATGGAAATATATTGAAAAGAAACCAGATATGGCTTTTTATCATTCTCTTTTTCATTTTCTCTCTAGAAGTCACTTCCTTTATTTTTGTGTTTGAACACCTACTTAGTTCAAGCCTCACCTCCTCCAGGAATCTCTCCCTGTCCCTCCTTTCTTATTTAGGATGAGTTAAATACTAGCCATTTGTGTTGTCATTAACCTCTGGGTTCGGCTGGTTATAATTTAATGTGCAGTGATTTTATTATTTTTATTTTATTTCTAATTTGACTCTCTGAGAACTTCCATTCACCCGTCAAGAGCCAGCCCCATAATGATCACCTTTGTGATCATTTCCTTTAGCTGACTCTTAGGGAAGTTGATCTCTCACAACCTGGTACAGATCTGAGCTACATTATTTATCACCTCCTTCTGTATTATTTATTCAATAACACATTATATTTGGTTCTATATCCTTAGAACTTAGCACATGATCTTGTACACAGTAGATGCTTGAGGAAAGGTTGCGTAGATTGAATTTTAGGGTCAATATTCCATATGTCAGCACCCAACTAGGTTTATTTTTTTCCCCACATATTTTTGGAGTCTGCCTATATTCATCATTGCATTTGGAAGAATGGTTCCTGAAACATTTAATAAAATCTCTGAAGCTCTCCTTCCAGGGTTTGCTTGCGGTGACAGCTGCAAAACACAAATTTTCCATGACAACTTGCATGGCTGTGATTCCACCTGGGATCTCCTCCTTTCTGAGAATGCAAACAAGCCAGGTCTGGCTTCTCCATGATCCTGTGAATGAAGAAGCAATCAGCATCTGGCAGTGTCTTTTTTTTTTTTTTCTTGTGAGGGAAAGTTTTTTTTTTTTCCTGCTGTCTGGCAAAAGTTCTACAAATATTTGAGCACATTATGTCAAGGAATTTTGTGTTTTTATTTTCAGTGGCTCAAAAAAAGACATAAGAGGACATTTTTCTGCCAAAATGATACCTTTTTTTTTTTTCTTTTTGAGACAGAGTCTTGCTCTTTTGTCTGGGCTAGAGTGCCGTGGCATCAGCCTAACTCACAGCAACCTCAAACTTCTGGGCTCAGGTGATCCTCCTGCCTCAGCCTTCCAAGCAGCTAGGACTGCAAGCATGCACCACCACGGCTGGCTAATTTTTTTGTTTTGTTTTTGTTTTTTTTTAGTAGAGCCAGCCTCTCGCTCTTGCTCAGGCTGGTCTCGAACTCCTGACCTCAAGCGAGGCCGGGGGAGCACCTCGGCCTGCCAGAGTGTTAGGATTACAGGCATGAGCCACTGTGCCCAGCCTCAAACTGTTACCCTTAACATACATTCTATTTCTTTTTCTATTAGCTCTCCCTGAGTAGATCAAAACAATGAATGAATAACCTAATGAGCAAATGCGTATTCCCAGCAATGTGAAGGAAAACCTTTAGAGGATTTCACTTGTGCCATACTACTGAAACCTGAAACAGAAAATGCTGATTTTGTGTCATGGAATCTAGGGTCTGTATCCTTCCTCAGTTACAAATCTGAAATTAATTTCTGTATCAATATAAATTGATTTCTAAATTCTATTTTTCAATAAAGAATGCAAGGTTTAGAAGAGTGTGCATACTATACCACCATTTGTATAAAAAGAAGGAAACCTATGTTTGCTTGCAGGTGTTCAATTTTATCTGAAAGATATTCCAGAAATCGATGATAGAAGTTGCCCTCAGGGAGGGAAACTGGTTTTCTGGAGTACAGAGATGGGAGGCAAACTTTTTCCTACATAACCTTTTGTGCTTTGTGAATTCTGAACCCTTAGGATATATTTGTTGCCCATTCAAAAATAAAATAAAAAATACATCTAGCTAAAAGACTGATATCTGAGTCAAGTTATTTGAGAGTGTGCTGGGTTTCAAAGCAGAGGTTTTCATACCTCCTTTCTTTTCCTCTCCGATGTCACCAGTGAATTCTCCTTTTTTTCTGGTTAATAGAGATGGACTCATAAGATGCCTGCTGCATCTGGGATCATTTTCATCATAAACTTTCTTCGTACTGATATGTACATAATCGATACATGAGCACCTCCTCACTTCTTATCCAGAACTTTCTAGAGGCCAATTAGGCAAAGATTTCTTTCTAAAATTTTAAGCCCTTTTGACAAAAGGAGAGAAAACATACCCTTACCATTGATTCCATAAGTCATCAAATATATTCTTCATGCCTAAGGGACATGGCTAAGTAATTTACATTTATGGTGGGAGTTATGTTTCACTTACCTTGAAACCAGATCAATAGGAGATAGAAGGAAGAAAATGGGCATTTGTTAAACCACGACTATATGTGGAACTTTGGGATAGATGCTTTCTCTTCATAGATATATGAATTGTAACTAATTCATTTAATCGCCTCAAACACATTTGAGGCAGGTATTTTTATTCTTGTTTTATAATTGAGAAAACAGATATGGGGATATTGAACAACTCATCCATGCATCTAACCCCTCTGACTCCAAGGCTCTTTCCACCAAATTCCTACAGGACTATAGAAAAATGGTATAAAAATAATACAAAATACAAATACAAAAAATAATACAAGTTTCGTTGTTTCAGGCTTGTTTTATTAATCCTATGCAGCAAGATGTCACCACCAAAGGCAAGATGTATTTTATAAAATGCCTTAATCTGTTTATTCATCATTTAAGGGTACATTAGAGAGACTGGGAACTTGATCTTTATTTTCTTACTAACAGATGTTGTTACTAAGAAACATGTAATTGAGCACTTTGGGGCAATTATTTTAAAATATAATGCTCACCTTTCCAATAACTTTCCATGTGGTTCCCTGAAATTAAGACACATTTCATGTTGACTCATCAAAGGGTTCCATGCCCCCTCCTTTGAGACAATCCTACCTCAAAAAGTACAGTTTTAAATTGCCAGCCCAGTACAAAGAGAAGGAATGTCAGGCCTCCTACATATTCAGAACCGTCTGTCACCAGATCTGGAGCAGGTTTTTGAGGCTTTTTAAGCCTCTCTCCAGTGTTTCCTTTGCTTAGATCCAGGTGATTATTGCGTTCATAAAGCATTTTTCTCCTTTTCAGAAATTCCAGAATCTTGAAGTACATCTGTGTCAGGTAGGATTTTAAAAGATGTTAAAAGATAATTTAAATAGTCTGTGTAATTTCTTGATTTCTCCGAAGGTGTGGTGCTCTATCTAACACACATTTTTGACTTTATGTCTGCAATTCTAGCCACCTAGCATGCCCCTGTTTCACCACTAACCCCCTCATCTTTCTCTTGTCAATCTTCATCCCTCAGGAGTCATTTCATCATTGCTTTTTCTTTGAAATGTATCCTGATTCCATTCCACCCCTAGGCAGAGACATTGGAATCATGCTTTTAGCTTTAGGACTGCTTCACATGAAGTGCTGTTTACCCCCTTTCCTTGCAAAGAATTTAGAAAAAAAAATATTTTCCTTAGAATCAACAACATTCCCTAAATCACAGGCCAAAGTTCTCGTGTAATGTTGGTGGAAGGGAACCTAAAGATGATAAAACAGGGGAAAAAAAGAGTCTGTCCTGATTCACCAACTCTTCGGTTCTGCCATGCCAACCCATTATCCTGATGTTAACAACTGCTGCCTGTGCTCTTTTTAGGTGGATGTTCATGTTGTGTTTCTTTCCTCCTGCAGGATCCTAGATATCTAAGTAAAAGTTGTTATTATTGGTTGTTCATATAGCTTAAATCCTCAATGTAGGTCAGAAAGACAATTTAGAAACTGTTCTTAAGTTCTTTAAGAGTCTTTTTCTTTTAATTCCTTTGGGAAAAGAAAGACATGTGGGGTAACTGCAGCTTGAATCCACCCTGATCAGTTACCTCAAGAAGTTAACTGAATATGCAGGGAATCCATCCCAGTATTTTCACATTCACAAATCCTTGTTTTTCTTGTTTCTGTAAAATAAAAAACAAATATTAGAAACAGTCAGCATTTTCTCTGTACTCACTTGCCTTAAATGAGTGCTACTTCCACATATCTTTGCTCCGAAGGGTTCCATCTTTTCAAATGGAACATTATATGCATCTTAAAAACTATGTACTATAGTCAATATTCCCTACTGTGAAAATGTGCTTTAAAAATAATATGATGATGTTTATCCTATACTGAATCTCTTTTGCCTCATATTGTTGCCTTCGGAATCTCAGTAGCTCAATGGTAACTGAAGGCTTACGAGCTCTATGTTCTTAAAATGAAAAAAACTGAATAGTGAAACATGAAATACACAGAGACCGAAAGTAATAGATGCAATTTTTGTTTCTTTAATAAACTAAAATATTTTGATAAATCTACAGGCATTTGTTGATTTTATCATTGGTGGCTATTTTTAAAAAATTGGAGAGAGAAAGAGATAGCATTTAATACTCTGCCTTTATCTAGCACACCCCATTTTAAATGTGTGATTTTTGTCATTATGGAGTGAAGATATAGACAGCAGGGCAATAAAAATAAAACATAAATGCAAAATTAAATTTTTGGTTTTTATATGTATTATATCTTGTTCCTAAGTTGCATTCATTTGCTTAAAAAGTTGAGCGATTATCACAAGAAAGTGCTACTTTGGTGAAAAGAGTTAAATATTGCTTAATTAATGCTAGTTTTCTTTTCCATTTGAAGATCTATTTCAGTTATACGTACCTTGTAACTTTAATCCCCAAAGAAAAGTGGTGATAACAGATTGGATGAATACCATCTCTCACAAATTGTACAGCCCAAACTTTCCAGCAGCACAAAACAAATGTCAGCTCAGTTAGGCAGGTGTATTAGCTTTAAAGTTTTGACTCCTTTTGCCCATATATTTTGAGCTTCATAATGTACTAGTAATCAATGCAATGAAAAATTGTAGAAAAATTTCTAAGCTATTCAGATCCAAAAATTGTAACCTGCATTTTACAATCATTATGACTTCTTTTGGTTCACAGAACAATATGTTATGCTTCAAGTAGTTGAAGAGAAAAATGAGTCAATACTCATTTCATAATGGTCTTCAATCTTTTCTAAAATAAATGTGCAATCTTCATGGGAAAATTCTCCAAAAGTGAAGATACTACATGACTTAAGTTAGTGTGAGGATGCCCAAAGGACCCGTATGTCCTTAATTTACTTGTTAGTTTATTAAATAGCATGGTATAAGATGTTTCAGGAGTTTGCTCAAAAACTACTTTAAACCAGATTTGATTAGACTTGGCTAGATATGATGCATGTTTTAAAGAACATTTGTAAGTGAATTTTTCTTTTTAGCAGCCAAAAACAATGTACATTTATTATCTCAGTTTCCATGGGCCAGGGGTAAGTAAATTTTTAGTACCAAGGCTGACTATTAACAAATTTATCTTTGAAGATGTACCTATGAGATATTTTTTAAATAAACATGTTTATAACTAGATAATTAAATTAATAAATCGAAAACTAGTTTCTTCTGCGCATGTAAATAAACCCGTTGGCACAACATCTTTATGCTAGCAGCCAGTCTCATTGTTTATGTGGTAGCTTACACAGCATAACTTTTGCCTTAACATTTTTATTTGATTTTGTGAGTCTGGGTTTACCCTTATGGCCCCCGTGCCTCCAAAGTGAAAGTCCCCTGCAAGTCCCCTGCAGCAAAGAGAAAGGTGATTACAATAGAAACAAAAGTAGAAATAATTAAGTGTTCAGAGAAAGGCCAGACATTACCATTCATTGGGAAAGTGTTAGACTTCAGTCACTCGACTATTGGAACGATTATAAAGGATAAAGTGAGAATAATGAAACATGTGAAAGGCAGTGCTCCAATGAAAGCAACAATTATTACTAAGTAGCATAGTGGATTAATTATTTAAATGGAAAAGTTATTATTGATTTGGTTAAAAATTGAAAATAAGTGTAACATTCCTATTAGCCTAGTGTTAATGCAACATTAGATGTTAACCTTTAGCATTCTCTTTTGAAATTTCTCCTGCCTCCTATCTAAATTTTTTGTATGAGTTTATTTTAAAGAAAGAGCACAATAGTTTCTGTAATTTATTATTATAGTACAGAGGTATTATTACAGTATTACACTGTATTATTATTACCACATATGAGCCATTATATAATAGTATTGTTATTATCATTATTACTGTTTATGCATCAGGGATCCAAGTTA
>CAUYPO010064948.1:0-19564 GCA_963574435.1 Cheirogaleus major
TAGAAAGAAATTAATTGGCCAACTAAAAATATATAGAAAAAATTAGCCGGGCATGGTGGCACATGCCTGTAGTCCCAGCTACTAGGGAGGCTGAGGCAGTAGAATTGCTTGAGCCCAGAGTTTGAGGTTGCTGTGAGTGAGGCTGACGCCACGGCACTCTAGCCCGGGCAACAGAGTGAGACTCTGTCTAAAAAAAAATGTTAATCTCTCAAAAGAATGAAGTTGGCTAAGTGCAGTGGCCTGTAATCCCAGCACTTTGGGAGGCTGAGGCGGGAGGATCACTTGAGCCCAGGAGTTTGGAGGCTGCAGTGAGCTATGAACACATGACTGTACTCCAGCCTGGGCAACAAAGTGAGACCCCATCTCTTTAAAAAAAGAAAAAATGTTGACAGCTCTCGCATTTAGTAAAAAAAAAAAAAAAAAAGGAAGTTGGATCTTTATATAAAAATTAACTAAAAAATGAATCAAAGACCTAAATGTAAGAGCTAAAAAACCAGAAGACAGCATACAGGTAAAGCACTTCATGACATTAGATTTGACAATGATTTCTTGGATACAAGATCAAATGTATAGGACACAAAAGAAAAAATAAAGAAAATTGCACCACACTACATCAAAGTTAATAATTTCTGTGCAAGCTTGTGTGGTGGCATGCACACCTATAGTCCTAGCTACTCAGGAGGCTGTGGTGGGAGGATTGCTTAAGCCTTGAGTTTGAGGCCAGCTTGGGCAACAGAGTGAGATCCCTTCTCGTAAAAAACTCCTAAGCAAAGGACATAATCAATAGGGTGAAAATGCAACTCAAAGAATGGCAGAAAATATTCGCAAATCATATATCTGATAAAGGATTAGTATCTATTAATAGAATATGTAAAGAACTTCTACAACTCAAAAACAACAAAACCCAAATAAAAAATGGACAAGGGGCTGGGCACAGTGGCTCATGCCTATAATCGTGGCACTTTGGAAGGCTGAGGTGGATTACATAAGGCCAGGAATTTGAGACCAGCCTGAATACGATAGCAAGACCCTCTCTCTACAAAGAATTAGCCAAGTGAGATGGTGCACACTTTGAAGACGTTTCTTCAAAAAAGATATTCAAAGGGCCAATAAGCACATGAAAAGATGTTCAACATCACTTATCATTAGGGAAACACAAATCAAAAACCATAATGAGATAAAAAGCCTCACATCCATTAGGATGGCTACTATAAAAAAAAACCAAAAAAATTGTTAAGCAGCATTATCACAATTGCCCAAAGGTGGAAGCAACCAAAGTTTCCATCGAAGGATGAATGGATAAACAAAATGTTTACCTTTTGTGTGTGTGTATATATGTGGATTATTATTTAGCCTTAAAAAGGAAGAAAATACTGACACATGCTACACAATGGATGAACGTTGAAGATATGCTGAGTGAAGTAAGTCAGACACAAGAGCCACATATAAAATAACAAATATTGTATGATTCCACTAATATAAGGCACCTAGTCAGAAAATATAATGGTAGCTGCCAAGGGTTGAGGGTAGGAAGTGGGTGATGTGAAATTGTTCTTTAATTGGTACAGAGTTTAAGTTTTGCAAGATGAAAAGAGTTCTGGAGATCAGACGCATTTTACAACAACGCATTTTACAACGTATTTTACAACTAAATATTTTTTAAATGTTAAAGTGGTAAGCTCTTCCCTTAAAGATTCTTATTATAAGAACTTATGAATACTTTGGACCTATAAATACTTTGTACCTCTCCTCTACTTGCAGTATCTTCCTATTGCTAAGATTCACAAATTATAGACCTTTGGGAGTTACCAAATCAAGAATCAGAAAATTAAGCAGCTAAAGTTCAACACTACTCTCAAAATTAAAGGAAAAAATCTGGAACTATAACTTTAGATTTAATTCATAACAATCTCAAAGAGAAAAAGGTAGTCATCAGTTTTCTGCCTGGTTGAAAATTTTCATGAAATGTTTTGAGGAGTGTTTATAAACCATCAAGTATCAGTTGGTTAAAAAAAAACCTTAAATACAAAGTTTTAAAAAGCTAAACACAAATCAATGATAAACAATGACATTTTAAAAATAATTCAATTGTAAGAAAATTAGTATCAAAACAAAATCTATTCTTTTGACCCTAAATACCACAGAAACTAAATCTTTGATGGTATAAAGAAATGTATGTGGAATGCTCTACATTAATTTTAAAATCTCAATTTAGTAATGTGAAAAAGTATATAACTGAAAACAATTTTTTATTCCATTTATTCTTCCCACAAAGTACTGATTAAATCCATACTGCACTGAGATTTGTAGGATTGTGTATAAAATTAGTTTAAATCTATTAAAACAAATCCTAATAGTCAAGCAGAAATATGAAATTTCAAAATGTTAGCTAATTTTTATTAATTAGTAGATAATATGAATAAATCAGTACCTCATAAATCTATTTTCAGTAAATTAATTTTTCTCAAGTCTGTTTGCTTTTTTTTTTTTTGAGACAGAGTCTCATTCTGTTGCCTGGGCTAGAGTGCCATGGTGTTAGCCTAGCTCACAGCAATGTCAAACTCCTGGGCTCAAGCCATCCTCCTCCCTCAGACTCCAGAGTAGCTAGGAATACAGGTGTGTGTCACCATGCAAGGCTAATTTTTCTATTTTTAGTAGGGATGGGGTCTTGCTCTTGCTCAGGCTGGTCTCGAACTCCTGAACTCAAGGGATCCTCCTGCCTTGGCCTCCCAGAGTGCTAAGTTGACAGGCGTGAGCTACCTCGCCAGGCTGTCAAGTCTCAAATCAATAAAGCATAGTTAATATGGCTACTTAGTTATTCACTCACAAGGATTCAACATGTAGAATAATCATGTGAATTGTTCATACTGTTGACTGACTTTTATTAAGTATCTTCCACCAGATCATCAATAATTAATTCATGTTCATTCAAAACACTGAATGCTACTTGAAGAGAATGGCAGCTTTTTAATTAATTTTTATTATTTTTTTAAGAGACAGGGTCTCACCATGTTACCAAGGCTAGAGGGCAGAGGCTGTCACAGGCATAATCCCACTACTGATCAGCATGGGCATTTTGACCTGCTCTGTTTCTGATGTGGGCTAGTTCACCCCTCCTTAGGCAACCCGGTGGTCCCCCGCTCCTGGGAGGTCAGCACATTGATGGCAAACATAGTGCAGACACCCAACTGGCATAGTGCACTACAGCCCAGAAGTCCTGGGCTCAAGCTCTCCTCCCGCCTTAGCCGCCAGAATAGCAGGGACTACAGGCCTGCGCCATTGTACCAACTATTATAATCTTTTACTGAAGTATAAACAGAGTAAGATGCTGTATAGCTGGATGAATTTTTAGATATGTATATACTCATGTCACTGCCACTCTATCAACTTATAGAGCATTTCCAGCCTCCCGTATCTAGGACTACAGGCACGTGCTGCCATGCCTGGCTAATTTTTAAAATTTTTATTCTTATAGAGATGGGGTGTCACCAGCCTGGGCTGGTCTTGAACTGGCCTTAAACTATTCTACTGCCTCAGCCTCTCAAAGTGCTGGGATTACACGTGTGAGCCACGGCACCTGGCCTTTACAAAAATCTTTTAAAAGATGAAAACAGGCATTCATTTCTCTTGGATATATTCCTAGGAGTGAAGCTGCTAGGCCATTCTAAAGATGTATGTTGAGCTTTGGTAGATATTACTGGTTTTAAGTCATTGAGCTATATATATTCTTACTAGCAATGCATGAATTGTGTATCTTTACCGGTATGTAGTGATATCTAATTGTGATTTAATCTGCCGTTCCCTGGTGACTAATCATGCTGAGCATAGCTTACTGACCATCTAGATATACTCTAGTGCCTATATGTGTCTCTTGGAAGGATAGTATCACTGAATGAAATTTTTACATGTTGTCATTTTCTTCCCCAGGCAAACAGACAGCTTCAGTCAGTGGAAAAACATCAGAAAATAGTTTCCACATAGGGTAGTTGTGGAGTTATGAAATAAACCAAATTAAAATAAGTTGTTAAATATTAATAATGGTAAATCACCACCCCTACATGCATTAATATAAAACACCACGATTAGGCCAGGCCCAGTGGCTCAGGCCTGTAATCCTAGCACTCTAGGAGGTTGAGGCAGGAGGATTGCTTGAGGTCAGGAGTTTAAGACCAGCCTAAGCAAGAGCGAGACCCCATCCCTACTAAAAATAGAAAAAAATAAGCCAGGTATGGTGGTGCACACCTACAGTCCCAGCTACTTGGGAGGCTGAGGAAGAAGGATTGCATGAGCCCAGGAGTTTGAGGTTACTGCAAGCTTAGCTAAAGCCACATCACTCTAGCCTGTGTGACAGAGCTGGACTGTCAAAAAAACTCAAACAAAACCACCAAGATTAAGCAATTATTTTGTAGCATACTTGCCCCAAATTATTCAATGTTTATGCAATTCATTTTTCCTAAGATTATTAGCCTATATTTTTCTCTATATCAAATTGCAGTTCTGAAGGCTAAACATTTAAACATGAATATAAACTAAATGTCAATTGTAGTTCAGTAAAGCTGGTGGGAGAGAGAGATGACTCCATGAATATCCAGTCTTACCTACTTTATCTGATGTGTCTTTGATAGTTTTCAGCATCTTTTTTTTTTAATTTCAACAGATTTAGGGGGTACAAGTAGTTTGCTGTTACATGCATGATTTGTATAGTGGTGAAGTCAGGGCTTTGGTGTACCTAGATGTTGTACACCAGAGTTAATTTTTTGATCCTTCATCCTCCTACCAACCTCTTCCCCAATATTTTTAAATACTTCAATTGTATAGATATGAAACAAGACTATTCACCTGCCTTAGGAAATGGGAATGGTTGATTTAAAAAAAAAATTTTTTTTTTTTTTTTGAGACAGAGTCTCACTCTGTTGCCCAGGCTAGAGTGAGTGCCGTGGCGTCAGCCTAGCTCACAGCAACCTCAAACTCCTGGGCTCAAGCGATCCTTCTGCCTCAGCCTCCCAAGTAGCTGGGACTGCAGGCATGCGCCACCATGCCTGGTTAATTTTTTCTATATATTTTTAGTTGGCCAATTAATTTCTTTCTATTTTTAGTAGAGATGGGGTCTCACTCTTGCTCAGGCTGGTTTTGAACTCCTGACCTTGAGCGATCTGCCCGCCTCGGCCTCCCAGAGTGCTAGGATTACAGCTGTGAGCCACCACGCCCAGCCTTAAAAATGTTTTGGTATAAAAATTCCAGTTCTCTCCCTATATATACCCACAATAATCTTTGAACTAGCTACAGGGAGATAATTAGAAGTGGTAGTACTGCTGGCTTAACTTTAAGCAAAAAGAGAAGTCAATGGGAAGTTTTAGTCTGCCAGCTTTATTTGTTTTTAAGGTTCCATTCTGCTATTGAGAACAGCCTGAGTAGGGCAAAGTCCGAAGCCGGAAGGGAGTCTAATGCAATCATCCAGGCAACAGGTAATGTGTTTGGACCAGGGTGGTAGTAAAGCCACTGATAAGATTTTGTAGGTTTCACCCAACAGATTTGTACACAGGGTACAGAGTATCATGATGTGGTTTTTGCCAGAACAAATTCTAGGACACAGGTGCCAGTAACATGGAAAGGGAAGACTATATGAAGATACAGGTTTTAGAGGTTAGGAGAATTATCAGTTCCGTTTTTGAGAAATATTTGAGATGTTCAGTACAGGCAGCAGGATAGGAGTATGAAGTTCAGGAAGGATAAATTTGTGCATATGAAACATATAATAGTAAGTTACGAAGTCAGATGAGCTCACCTACGAAGTGAGTGTAGATAGAAAGGAGCAGAGATCCAAGAATTATCCCTGAGGCATTCTAAAGCACAAAGATCCAGGATATCCAGGAAGAACTAGTTAAGTAGTCTGAGAATGAGCATAGAAAGGGGAGAACAGAAAAACCTAAGTACTGAAGGCCAAATGAAAAAAGTATGATGTCTTTAATACTGCAAATATGTATTCATATCATTGAATCATAGAGCTATAAAAGGCCCTGGAGATAACTTCATAGATAAAAACACTGAGTCCTAGAAGTTTGACAAATTGGCTAACATCACAAATCAGAAGAGTGACTGACAGAAGATAAAGTCTATTCCACCCTGTTCAATGTTTGACAGTTTGGAACATAGATCAAGAAACTACATCCTGGCTGGGCATGGTGGCTCATGTTTATAATCCTACGGTAGCATTCTGGGAGGCCGAGGCAGGAGGATCGTTTGAGCTCAGGAGTTTGAGACCAGCCTGAGCAAGAGCAAGACCCCATCTTTACTTAAAAAACAGAAAGAAATTAGCTGGACAACTAAGAAATATATATATAAATAAAATTAGTCGGGCATGGTGGTGCATGCCTGTAGTCCCAGCTACTTGGGAGGCTAAGGCAGAAGGACTGCTTGAGCCCAGGAGTTTGAGGTTGCTGTGAGCTAGGCTGATGCCATGGCACTCTAGCACAGGAAACAAAGTGAGACTCTGTCTCAAAAAAGGAAGAGAAGAGAAGAGAAGAGAAGAGAAGAGAAGAGAAGAGAAGAGAAGAGAAGAGAAGAGCGGAGAGGAGAGGAGGGGAGGGGAGGGGAGGGGAGGGGAGGGGAGGGGAGAGGCTTTATTCTAAAAGAATTATGTGAAACCACTTATTTAATCCTCTCAACCCTATGAAGTAGGTATTAACCCCATTTTACAGATGAGGAAACTAAGGCACACAAACTTTGCTCATGACCACACAGCTTACTAAACTGCAGAGATAAGATTTGAACCTGATGGCTCCAGAGTAGGAATTCTTAAAATACTATGCTGCTAAGATCAAATCAGACAAACCAAGTGAAAGTACTATAAAGTGCTACTATGCAAATGAACGGACCACCTACAAAGATTCTCCTTGTTGGAAACTGAGAACCTTAACTGTGGCTCAATTAACACAACTTCTAACAATTTTATTGCTTACATTCCATCTAAGTGGGAGATGACTACTTCAATACTTACTTTTTAAAATCTTTCACAAATATCTTCCTGAGATAGCGAAGAATCAAATTTACCAAAATAACAAATGAAATCCAAGACTTTTCTAAATGTAAACGTAGAATCTCACATTATCTAACAAGTCTCTATTTAAATATAGATTGTGATCTTAATTATAACATATTTTCAATTATGTACTTAAAGGATTTTATAAAGTTACTGCCCAAATAAGATAAAGTATAATACATGTTCTGAGGCAATTAGACACTTAACATTCTTATAGTCTTGGAGAGAAGGTGAATTCAAAATCTCTTACCATTGATCTTTCAGGATATCCAAACAAATAGCCCCTGTGACGGAACTAATATTAGGATGCCATATTTTAGTGATAAACCGGACCTAGAATATAAAGCACACTTAAGTTTTTAAGTAACAGAAAGGAAACATATATAGTTTACGTAGAACTACAAGAAAATGAAATCCTCAAATTAAAAAAAAATCCATATTTCTATTACATCGATTTTGCCAATGTAAACAGAAGGGTATAGAAGACAAAGCATTCAATAAGCTGAATGTTGTCACTGACATAAATTCTTTTTAAACCTTTTAATAAATGTTCCACCTTTAAACAAACCCAACAATTAGTAGGAACTTACAATTTACCTAGCATAATGCTAGTTGCTTTGAAAAATATAACAAAGACTAAAACCCATTTGGGTAAATAAGGTAGTACATAAAATCAAAATATAGATACTAAGTGGCACCTTTCTTAGTGTGAGGAAGAATGTAGAACAGGTTTGAAGGAAAAAGTAAGCAAAATCAATACATGGAAGCGCAAGTAGTAAGTGGCTGTAACATCAATTTTTCTGTAGAAATTTTTCTCAAATTCTTTTTAAAAATAATTCAACAAATATTTTAAGATCTATTAATATGTGTCAGGCACTGAAGAGACAATGAAGCTTAGAGTCTAAGAAACTTACCCAAAATCAAATAGCTAGTTAACAGAGCAAAAATGCAAACTCACACAATCTGATTCCAGATTCTAAGTCTTTTTTTTTCTTTGAAGACAGAGTCTTGCTCTGTCACCCAGGCTTGGAGTGCAGTGGCATGATCTTTGCTCATTGTAACCTCAAACTCCTAGATTCAAGTGATCCTCCTACCTCCCTCTGCCTCCCAAGAAGCTGCCACCACACCTGGCTAATTTTTATTTTTTGTAGAGATGGGGTCCTACTAGGCTCAAGTGATCTCCCACCTTGGCCTCCCCAAATGCTGGGATTACAGGCATGAGCCACTGCATTGGCCAGATTCTAAGTCTTAATCATCTCACTATTTGTCTTAGCATGGAAAACTAATAAACCAACAAGTGAAAATGATAACTCTAACAGACCACCATGAAATGAAATCGGGTTCATCAGCTCTTACTCACGAGCTTTTGGAGGACCTTTATTACTATTACTATTGACACGTATAGCAGTGACCACCTAAACTCAAGTTTTTTAACACCTAATAAATTAATTACCATGTGCCAAGTAATGTTCTAAGCATTTTTTGTAAAGTACTCTTCAATGTGCGCTCCAAATCTGAGCTATTTATGAAAAGAAGCTAAACAGTTTCTGTTTCTCTCTTCTTGTGATTTCTTGGTATGTCTATAATACCTGTCTCTACTTCTTCACCTCCTATCCATTCACTAACTTTATTCTTTTTTTTTTTTTGAGACAGAGTCTCACTCTGTTGCCCTGGCTAGAGTGCCGTGGCGTCAGCCTGGCTCACAGCAACCTCCAACTCCTGGGCTCAGGCGATCCTCCTGCCTCAGCCTCCCAAGTAGCTGGGACTACAGGCATGCGCCACCATGCCCGGCTAATTTTTTTCTATATTTTAGTTGGCCAATTAATTTCTTTCTATTTTTAGTAGAGACGGGGTCTCACTCTTGCTCAGGCTGGTTTAGAACTCCTGAGCTCAAATGATCCGCCCACCTCAGCCTCCCAGAGTGCTAGGATTACAGGCGTGAGCCACCGTGCCCGGCCGCACAATTGCTTTTTGCCCTGAAAATTTTTAAAGCAAATTGCTGGCGCTGTGTCATTTGGATACGTTTTAGTATGTTTTCTGGCTGCTAAAGACTTTTAAAAAATGCCCAGCGTGTCATGATGCCTCATGTCATCATTAACATCTCCTTGATGTCATCTAGTACCCGAGTCGTGCCCAAGTCCCTCCAGTTATCCGCTGATGTTATGTAGCTTCTTAAAATTCAGACCCGAACACAGTTCGCACCATGAATTTTGTGTTTGTTTCCTTTCCAATGCTGTCCCCTCCCAAGTCCCTTCCGCGGCCCCCACACCGAGACAGTGGTGACACCCCCATCCCTTTACAAAGAGCCTTTCCTCCTCCCTGCCTGTCTCCTGTCTGTCCGGTGACTTGGGCTCACAGAGCATCTGCGCTGAGCCAGGCTGTGCCGTCAGATGGGGGCACGGCCCGGAGGAGGACTCTGGGCCCTGCCATCGTGGACTGCAGGGTCTGGAGGAAGAGACAGCTTTGTCAAAAGAGCCACGGGGCCGGGTGCAGTGGCTCACGCCTGTAATCCTGGCACTCTGGGAGGCCGAGGCGGGAGGATCGCTCAAGGTCAGGAGTTCCAGACCAGCCTGAGCAAGAGCGAGACCCCCGTCTCTACTAAAAACAGAAAGAAATTAATTGGCCAACTAAAAATATATAGAAAACATTAGCCGGGCGTGGTGGCGCATGCCTGTAGTCCCAGCTACTCGGGAGGCTGAGGCAGGAGGATCGCCTGAGCCCAGGAGTCTGAGGTTGCTGTGAGCGAGGCTGACGCCACGGGGCACTCTAGCCCGGGCAACACAGTGAGACTCTGTCTCAAAAAAAAAAAAGATACGACCCGTTTGCCCTGACAGAGGATGGGAGCTTAGGGGCAGGTGGGGTCGGGCCACCCTCACAGCCCGGCTGGCCCAGGGCTCTGCGGCAACTTCAACGGGGACACGACCGACGACTTCATGTCCAGCGTGGGCATCGCCGAGGGCACCGCCTCGCTCTTCGTGGACTCCTGGCGGGCGGGGAACTGTCCGGCCGCACTGGAGCGCGAGACTGACCCCTGCTCCATGAGCCAGCTCAACAGTGAGTGCCAGGCCCGGCACGGGGGCAGGGGGCGCGGCCGGCGTGGGAAGGGACACTGACCGCCGAGACTCTCGTCCCCAGAGGTGTGTGCGGAGACCCACTGCTCGGTGCTGCTGAGGAAGGGCACAGTGTTCGAGAGGTGCCATGCCGTGGTGAACCCTGCGCCCTTCTACAAGGTGGGGCCTGCGCGGGTCTGGGGAGGGCTGGGGTGGAGCCGGGGAAGCCGACACATCTCAGGCACCCGAGGACACGCGGGCCCCAGGCGGAAGGTTCCGGGCTCCCGTGCCCCTCGGCCGGCCCACAGCCACCTCTGTGCTCTGCCGCAGAGGTGCGTGTACCAGGCCTGCAACTACGAGGACACCTTCCCCCACATCTGCGCCACGCTGGGCAGCTACGCCCACGCCTGCTCCTCGCGGGGCGCCCCGCTCCAGGGCTGGAGGAGCAGCGTGGACAACTGCAGTGAGTGCCGGAGGGGCACGGGCAGGGTCACGGGGTCACCGGGGGCCAGGCCCCCGGCTGGGCGGCTGTCCCACCCACTGCCTGGTGGGAAGCACAGCCGCTCCCTGGTCCCCCCCCCGGCCCCTGCCATGGCCTGACCCCCGGGTCCCCCACAGCCGTCCCTTGCTCGGGCAACCTCACATTCAGCTACGACAGCCGGGCCTGCGGCCGCACCTGCCTGTCACTGTCGGACCACGCAGCCGAGTGCCACGCCAGCGCGGTGCCCGTGGACGGCTGCAACTGCCCCGAGGGCACCTACCTGGACCACAGGGGCGAGTGTGTGCGCAAGGCCCAGTGCCCCTGCCTGGAGGGCGGCAAGCTGGTCCTGGCCGAGCAGTCCACCGTGGTCAACGGCGCCGTCTGGTGAGGGGCAGGCGAAGGGGTAGACAGGGGGGCGGGCGGGGCCCTGCCGCAGGCCGGGGCTCACGCAGCCTCTCTCTTGCAGCCACTGCGTCAACGGGCGGCTGAGCTGCCCTGGGCGGGCCCAGCTGTTCTCGGGTAGGTACAGCCAGCCACACAGGCTGGCGGACCCTGGACCACGAAGTGCCCGTGGCCTCCTCTGAGCCGTCCTCACTCGCAACCCCCCGCTTCCCGCAGCTGCCTGCCCGGCCCCCAAGACGTTCGAGTCCTGCGGCCAGTCCTCAGAGAACGAGTTCGGAGCGGCGTGTGCCCCCACGTGCCAGATGCTGGCCACCGGCGTCGCCTGCGTAAGGGGGGTGCAAGGAGCGGGGACACACCCGGGCCTGCTCGCCGAGCCACACAACCCTCTGGGAGCCACGGCGGTGCGGTGCCCCCGGGCTGTGCCTGGTGGGCACCGGGTCGGGAGCTGTCCCGCGGCCGGGCAGCGGGGGGCTGCGTGTCGTCCGTGGGGCTCTGTGAGGATGGGGCTGGGGGGGCTCTGGTGAGGGAGAGGCCCGGCTGCCATGGAGACCCGCAGGGCTGGGGGCAGGGAGACGCCGGGGGTCTCGGGATGGCCCAGGGCTGGGGGCAGCGGCAGCTGAGGCCCCCCTCCCTCCAGGTGCCCACCAAGTGTGAGCCCGGCTGCGTCTGTGCCAAGGGGCTCTACGAGAACGCAGACGGGCAGTGTGTGCCCCCCGAGGAGTGCCCCTGCGAGTTCGCGGGGGTCTCCTACCCTGGGGGCGCCGAGCTCCACGCGGACTGCAGGACCTGGTGAGCCAAAGCCTCGGCCTGGAGCCCCGGAGCCACCGTGGGGCCATCTGGGCAGGCAGGGCACCTCAAAGCCTGGAAGTGGGGGTGCCCTGGCAGTGGGGGTGCCCTGGAGGTGGGGGTGCCCTGAGTGGGGGTGCCCTGGAGGTAGGGGTGCCCTGGAAGTGGGGGTGCCCTGGAGGTGGGGTGCCCTGGAGTTCAGGGTGCCCTGGGGGCGAGGGTGCCCTGGGGGTGGGGGTGCCCTGGAGGTGGGGGTTCCCTGGAAGTGGGGGTGCCCTGGAAGTGGGGCACCCGGGAGGTGGGGGTGCCCTGGAAGTGGGGGTGCTCTGGAAGTTGGGCACCCTGGAAGTAGGGGTGTCCTGGAAGTGGGGGTATCCTGGAAGTGGGGGTGCCCTGGAGCTGGGGGTGTCCTGGAGGTCAGGGCACCCTGGAGGTGGGGTACCCTGGAGGTAGGGTTCCCTGAAGGTTGGGGCACCCTGGAGGTGGGGTGCCCAGGAAGTGGGGGTGCCCTGGAGCAAGAGCCTGGCCTCTGGGAACCCCAGGGACAACACCCAGTGCGGGGGAGGGCTGCGGGCCCCCCAACACACCCACCGTCCCCCAGCACCTGCTCGAGGGGAAAGTGGACGTGCCAGGACAGCCCCCACTGCCCGTCCACCTGCGCCCTCTACGGGGAAGGCCACGTGGTCACCTTCGACGGCCAGCGCTTTGTGTTCGACGGCAACTGCGAGTACATCCTGGCCACGGTAACCGTCGGGGGGGGGCGGGACGGGGGGAGCCAGGGACCCAGGGGGCAGCCCAGGGCTCCTCCTCAGCACCCCCTCCCTGCAGGACGGCTGCGGCGCCAACGCCTCACAGCCCACCTTCAAGATCCTGACGGAGAACGTCGTCTGTGGGAGGTCGGGGGTCACGTGCTCCCGGGCCATCAAGATCTTCCTGGGGGTGAGCGGGTGGGGCAGAGCCTCTCGGGCAGGAGGGGCGGTGGGGCCCCTGCCATGCGCTGGACCCGCACGCTCCCCCCGGCCACCCCTCGCCACATGGCAGAGCATGGGGCAGGGACACCGCCGCTCGCTGGCTGGGCGCCTGGGACCCGTGGCTGCTGGACCTGCCCCAGGTCTCCTGGCCGGGGTGGGGGGCAGGGCCTGGGAAGCCTGAGCCTCCCGGAACCCTCTGCCTAGAGCCGGCTCCCAGCAGGTGGCCTGCACCTGTCCTGCATGGGCCCTGAGAGCTCAGCCTGTGGCCCAGGGGACTGGGAGTACCGAGCAGGCAGCCCTGTGACACCCCGCTCCACAGGGCCTGTCCATCGTGCTGGCGGACAGCAACTACACGGTCACAGGGGAAGACCCCCACGTGCACCTCCGCGTGCAGCCCAGCGCCCTGCACCTCGTCCTGGACGTCGGGGTCCCAGGGAGGTACAACCTGACGCTTGTCTGGAACAAGCACATGACTGTCTTCATCAAGATCCTCCGCGCCTCCCAGGTACCCGCTGGGGACCCGCTGGGGACCCGCTGGCACCCCGCCTGCTGCCCCAGGCTGCTCTCGGGTGGGGCAGACGCCCGGAGCCAGCCGGCTCCCTGCCTGATGCCGCCGCCACCGCCGCCGCCCACAGGACGCCCTCTGTGGCTTGTGCGGCAACTACAACGGGAACATGAAAGACGACTTTGAGACACGCAGCCAGTACGTGGCCTCCAGCGAGCTGGAGTTCGTGAACTCGTGGAAGGAGAGTCCCCTGTGCGGTGACGTGAGCTTCCAGGTGGAGCCCTGCAGCCTCAACGCCTTCCGCCGCTCCTGGGCCGAGCGCAAGTGCAGCCTCATCAACAGCCAGACCTTCGCGGCCTGCCACAGCAAGGTGGGCCCCGGCGGGCACGGGGTCCACGTCTGTGGGCCCCCCCGCGTCGACGTCAGCAGGGCCGGGCCCTGTCCCAGCCCAAGTGGGGAGGCCGGACGAGGGTCTCCTGCTGCAGGGTCACCAATGGGCTGGGGACAGGGGGGTGGAGAGGTCAGAGCCACTGCTGGAAAGCAGGGTCCCACACCGTGGTCTGACGCGGTCCACCGTGCGCACCGTGGGGTGTGTGGCCACACCCGGCCCCGCCACGAGATGCTCCAGATGGCAGCAGCCGCTGGTCCCCAGAGCGGCCTCGTCGCCGGGCGGGGACCCTGCTCCGGAGAGAGTGGCTGGGGAGGATGGCTCCCCAGGCTACAGGATGCGAGGCCACCGCGTGTGGCGCGGCCACGGCCCCGGGCTCAGTGAGGACCGAGAGGAGGGAGGGGCGCCCCGAGCTGGAACAGCTAGTGCAAAGGCGCCGCGTGGCCTGCGCCCACAGAGGGTACGCACGTGAGCACAGGGGTGTGCACGAGGCCGGCGAGCAGCCTTGGGAGGGATTCCACGTGCACACACGCACACGGGGCCGGCCGGGCCCGAGTCGCCACGCGCCGGCTCCGTGCGGGCCTCGCCACACGCCCGGGCCCCAGGGCCACAAAGCCTGGCCGCTGGCCGTCACACGGCAGCCAGACACGGACGGGCGCCCGCTCCCACAGGTGTACCACATGCCCTACTACGAGGCCTGCGTGCGCGACACGTGTGCGTGCGACACGGGCGGGGACTGCGAGTGTCTGTGTGACGCTGTGGCCGCCTACGCCAAAGCCTGCCTGGACAAGGGCGTCTGCGTGGACTGGAGGACCCCCACCTTCTGCCGTGAGTGACTGTCCCCCCCGCCCCGTCCCCGGTGGGCACCGACTGTGTCCCTGCCGGGCTACTCTGGGCCCTGCCCTCGGCCCCGGGAGGGAGCCCCGCCACGAGAACACAGCCGTCCACGTTCAGGTCCCTGTGCACGGCCCAGTGGCCTCCACCGAGGCCTGGGTCACGGCCAGGCCCCCCGCTGACGACAGGTGCCCTCCCTCCCAGCTATCTACTGCGAATACTACAACACGCACACGCAGGCAGGCGGCAGCGGCGAGTTCCAGTACACGCAGAAAGCCAACTGCACGTGGCACTACCAGCCCTGCCTCTGCCCCGGCCGGCTAGACAGCCTCCCGGGCACCAACGTCGAAGGTATCAGGCGCGGGAGCACGAGGGGCCCGTTCATCCACGCACACATGCATGCATGCGACTGCCATCCACACGCGTCACTCACACATTCGTTCATTCAGCACGCATACACACGCGTCATCACACACATTTGTTTATTTAACACGCATTCACACACGCATGCATTCATCTGACACTCATACCCACGCATTCACGCACACACTCATACACACGCATTCATTCACACACACGTGCATCCATCTGACACTCATACACATGCATTCATGCACTCATTCACACGCATTTGTACACACACATTCACACACATTCATTCATCTGACACTCATACACACGCATTCATGCACACTCATACACACACATTCCTGCACACACACTCATACACACGCATTCATGCACACACACGTGCACTGATCTGACACATAACGCATTCACACACACGTGCATTCATCTGACACTCATACCCACGCATTCATGTACTCATTCACACACATTCACGCACACACCCATACACACGCATACATTCACACACGCGTGCACTCATCTGACACTCATACACACATTCATGCACTCATACACACACATTCCTGCACACACACACTCATACACACGCATTCATGCACACACACTCATACACACGCATTCATGCACACACACATGCATCCATCTGACACGCATTCATGCACACTCATACACACGCATTCGCGCGCACACACGTGCACTGATCTGACACATAACGCATTCACACACACGTGCATTCATCTGACACTCATACCCACGCATTCATGTACTCAGCAGATGCGTCCTGAGCACCTCCGTGCTCCAGGCCTGGTTCCGGGTTGGGGACATGGCCTCACACAAAACAAACGGGGACAGAGGCTTGAAAGAAAACGCGGGAGCAGGAAGTGGCACCAGGAGATGTGCACGCGTGCAGGAAAACGAGACAGCAGGCGTGCAGAGAGCGAGGGGCTTCTGTGGCACGCTGGGCTGGCGGGGCAGAGGCAGGCACCTGGGCAAGGGCTCGAGGGGTGAGGCAGGAGATGGGAGGTGTCCGGGCAGGAACAGCCAAGCCAGGGCCCTGAGGCAGGAGCAGCCTGGAGCCCGGGCACCACGGCTGCAGACGCATGGGGTGCGGGGAGGCGGGGGTGAAGGGATGGGGGTACAGTTGGGCGGCGGGACCCTTGTGAGGCCCACAGTGGACCCCGTTCTGAGGCACGCGCCCTGGTTTATAGGCGGTGTGGCAGTGAGGGGGGGGGCAGGACAGGTGTGGGGAGGCCAGGACAGGTGCAGGGAGGCTGTGAGGTGGCCACGCAGTGGCCTGGGGAGGCCCCGGGAGAGGCCAGGAGGGCCGGCATCGCAGCCAGCAGTGTCTGAGGAGGGCGGCGTGTGTGCCCTGGGGTCGGGGTGTTCTGAGCCAGCCTGCAGGAATGCACAGGAGGGCCCCCCGTCAGGCCCAGGGCAGAGGAGCGGGCAGACAAGGATGAGGACCGAGGCCAGAGCGGGGCTTAGCTGGGAAAGGGGCCAGTGATGGCTGCTGTGGCCAAGGAGCCTGGCACAAGGTGTCGTGGGGGAGACCGGGCCCGGGGGCTCCAGCGTGCTGAGCCCGGCTGCTCCCACCCCAGGCTGCTACAACTGCTCCCAGGACGAGTACTTCGACCACGAGGACGGGGCGTGTGTGCCCTGCGGTAAGTCTGTCAGCGGGCACCGCCAGGCCCCCCGAGGCAGCCTGGCCCACACACCCGCACGCAGGCAGGAAGCACGTCCACACCCGGTCCTCCGAGCCCCTGCGCAAGCCTCTGGATACCCTGGCACCCCCACTGCCCGGGCTCCCCCGCTGGGGTGCCGAGGCTCCCAGAGCCCGTCACGGCAGAGACGGAGAAAACACAGCACCGAGCCCAGGCGGGGCCTCCCCACTCTCGCCCCCCAGCCCCCTAAGGCCTGCCGGGCTGAATGGAGCGCACAGCGGGAACCTTCCCAGGAGGGCAGGGGCTGGGCACCCCTCTGCTGGTGGGCTCCACCCCCCGGCCCTGCCTGCGGCGAGCCTCACTGGCCCAGGCCCCAGGGGTGTGAGGGCTGCGTGGTCAGCAGGCGGCTGACCGCCCACCCCTCCCTTCGCAGCACCACCCACCACGCCGCAGCCGCTAACCACAGGTGATTGCACGCACACTAGGTGCCAAGGTGACACAGGCCCCTTTTCCGAGCTCCCCCTGCTCCACTGGACAGCCCAGAGCAGCCCAGTCCCAGTGTCTGCTGGGCAGCGGTGGGGTGGGGTCAGGAGCCCTGTTGCTGTCCCCGGGTCTGACCCAGAAGTCAGAGGCAAAGGACAGGGACTACTTGGCCCCGGCCGATGCCCAGCCTGCCCCACCGTGGCCCGCGGCCCTTGCTGGACCCGCCACTGGGCACAAAGCGGGGTCTCAACTGGAGAGGCCGGCCACGCAGACGGCCCCACCAGGAGCCCCACCACGCTGCCCTCTAAGGGCCACAGGCTGGCCGCCCCCTCGGGCGCAGCCCCCAGACCAGGGGGCTGCAAGGCTTCAGGGTGGGAGGGCAGGAGAGGGGGATCCTCCCAGAGGGTGTGCTGGGGTGCCACTACCCACCCTAACGGCACATCTGCCCCACTCAGGCTCGCCACCCACGAAAGTTCAGCCCACGACGGTAACCCACAGCACCAGTGGGCTCCTCAGCACACCCGGGCCCTCGTCCAGCCCCACCCAGACACCCCACCTTCCAACCACTCTCCCGACCAGGCCCTCGGCCCCTCCCTCCACGCCCACCACCTCCTCTGCCTCCCCAGAAGGTAACGCACCTCCGGCCCAGCCCCACGCAGGGGCCGAGTGGGGAGGGACGGCTTCTGCTGAGCACCTCAACTCCTTGTGCTCAGAGCCCAGCTGGGGACGTGCCACAAAAAGTTACTAAAAGACACCTGGCCACTAGCGTGGCTGCTCCTCGCCGTCTGAAACTGGCATTAGAAGACTTGTGGGGCCGGGGGGGGCCTCATCCCTGCAGCTGCCCCGCTCCACGCCTCCGTGGCCAGGGACCCAAGAGGGAACCCAGCAAAGCAAGGGTGGACAGAGGGTGGCTGGCAGCCCACGTGAGCATGTGACCACTGCCCCAGGAAAGAAGCCACCACGGCAAGGCAGACGGGGAGGCCAAGGGAGAGGAAACAGGCAGCTGTCCCCCAAGGACGGTGAGTCCTGGACAGCCACAAAGGGGTCCCCAGATACTGCAGTGGCAGGAAGTCCAGACACAGGCCTGGGAAAGTGCAGACAAGGCCACAAAGAAAGTTCCGTGGGTTGTCCTCTGCAGAATCTCCCAGAACCACCATGGCTGTCTCCACACGCGTCACGCCAACGCCAGCCACCACAGCCACAAGACCCACGGTGACTCAGGCCACAACCCGGCCCACAGCATCCTCCCCAAGTCCAGCCACGAAGTCCACAGATGAGCCCACAGCCCAGACAACACTGGCACCGGAAACTTCAGCAGTGTCAGGGACCAGCGTGAATCCGGGTGAGTCATGGCCACAGGGTGTCGGGGCTCCCAGGGCCACCCAGGGGAAGAGCCCGAGTGGACATCCTGTACCTTGCACACCGCACAGCAGCAACAGCACCAGCACAAGCAGCAGGAGAGGGCTGGCGCGCGTGCACACACACACACAAACACACAAACACACACATGTGCAAACACACACACACACAAACACACACACGCGCGCGGCCCAGGTGAGCATGGGGCAGGGCAGCACTCCATGTCCCAGGCAGAAGGGGTGGCCAAGCACAGGCACCATCTGCAGGGACACACACGGAAGTGGGGACGGCACAGACAGGAGGGGCACGTGGGACCTGCAATGGCCACGGCAGGTCCTGCAGGGAAAAACCAGAAATGGCAGGAAGCTGAGGACAATGAAAGACAGGAACATATCGGAGACCAGATGGGAAGAGACAAGGGAACTGGACAGTAACAGCTGTCAATCCCCACACAGAATCCACCAACAAGGCAACAGGAGGAACAACCCCCAACTGGACACCGCAAAACACGGGGACAGCACCAACCCCAACAATCACGATCGACCTGACGACGCCACTCCCTGGCCAGGAAACCAGCCGCCCAGCAACACCGACGGTCACTTCAGAGACACAAACCTGGAAATCGTCCACTCTCTGGACATCTACCGCCGCAGTCACCTCCTCTACACAGTCCACGGGGCCTCCCACTGGAACATCCTTCAAGACCACCAGCCCCAATCCCACGCCTCCAAACCCACAGACCACACTCCCCACTCATACTCCACCTCTGTCCACCTCCTCCGTCACTCCTGTGTCTCACCAAGGCAGCACCACAGCCCACTCACATATACCCACTTCCACCTCCACCCCAAGCTCAACGGCCACCACGCTTCCAACAACATCCTTGAAGGCCACAGGGTCCACACACACGACCACACCATTCACAGGGACCACCCAAGCCCAGGCCTCCTTCAGCACAGCCAAAACCTCTACCTCCCAGCACTCACAACCGTTCTCCACAACCCTCCACCAAGCCACCTCATCTTCGGCCACCACCATCACCCCAAGACTCACCACCATCACCCCCAGACTCACTACCATCACCCCCAGACTCACCACCATCACCCCCAGACTCACCAACCTCCCAACTGGGGTCCCCGTGGTCCACTCAACCACAGGAACAAACACAGGTACACAAACGCCCCGAACCACACATTCCCCACCCACCGCCACAGTCTCCTCCACTCCCCACACCAC
>CAUYPO010064950.1:0-13315 GCA_963574435.1 Cheirogaleus major
TAAGTAAAAAATTATATATCCTCTGGAAATAAAGATGTCTTATTTGCTTTCAAATTCATTTTGTTAAACAGTAGAAATAACAATGATAGTAAACTAGTACAGCCATTATAGAGAACAGTATGGAGGTTTCTCAAAAAACTACAAATAAAATTATCATATGATCCACCAATCCCACTACTGGGAATTTATCCAAAGGAAAGGAAATCATTATATTGAAGAGACATCTGCACCCCTATGTTTATTGCAGCACTATTCACAATAGCCAAGATATAGAATCAACCTAGGTGTCCAACAACAGATGAATGGGTAGAAAAAAATGTGGGATATATACACAATGGAATACTATTCAGCCAAAAAAAGAATGAAGTCCTGTCATTCACAGCCACATGGATGAAACTGGAGGACATTATGTTAAGTGAAATAAGCCAGGAATAGAAAGTTAAACACCACATGTTCTCACTCATATGTGGAAGCTAAAAATAGTTGATCTCATAGAAGTAAAAAGTAGGACAGAGAATGCTAGAGGCTGGAAGGGTAGGGGGAAGGGAGGGATAAGGAGAGATTTGTTAAAAGAGACAAAATTATAGCCAGATATGAGTCAATTCTAGTGTTCTATACCACTGTAGGGTGACTATAGTTAACAATAACATATATAATAATTTCAAATAGCTAGATGGAGGATATTGGACATTTCCAACACAAAGAAATAATAAATGTTTGAGCTGATGGATATGCTAATTATTCTGATCTAATCACTATACATTATATATGTCATGCATCACTATGTACCCCATGAACACGTACAATTACTTGTCAATTTAAAATAAAATTAAAAAAGAAATAATAATGATAGATACATTTTCAAATAGCACTTAAGCTTTATCATAATTTTTATATTACCTCTTTAGTTTAAAATAAACTTTTTTCAAACAGCAGGTAAATTTAATAATCTTTTGTAAGAAGACTGTTTTCAAATTCCATGTAATATATGTCCATATTAACATTTCAAATTAGAAAAGGGATATTAAAATTGCCATTAAAAAGAAAATCTCTTGGAAATATGAAAAATAACATAAAAACACTTTGTTGGGTTTAGGATAATTCTGATTTAACATTTTGGCAGTAATACTCTCTAAGACAAAACAAAAGCCCTTTTCACCAAAGGGCTTTTGTTTTGTCTTAGTTACCTTGCTTTTATAGATTTTCCCATTCCTTCAGAGGTAAAGGATGGTATAATTCATGATCTACGTGATATAGTCTCAGATTTAATCCATGGGTATTTTCCTATAAGGGTGTGTTCAGTTATGTGGCTGAAGATACGTTATTGAATTCAAAGAATATGGTTATTTTTCAGAAATATTCCTCTGATTTTAATATCCCACCTACCTACCCCAGGTTATGTTTTGTTTCTTGCCTTGGGAAAATCCTAAGTGAATTTAATGCGCTCATATTTTGAAAGTTTGTACATTTAGCTTTGCAAGGCAGAGATTTTGCAAACATATGCACAGCAGAGCTAAACACTTAAATTTAACCATTTTTGACATAACCTCATTGATCTAACTTTATAGTTCAGAAATAATCATGCAGAATATGCAATTTAAAAACAAATGATTGTTTCAAAGCACTGTACTTATATATGATGATCAATTGTGCAGTTTTTATCTTTTAACTTTTGGGATATTAGAATAGAATGGCACTTATTCTGTTTCACAAAGTAATTATTGTAGCATCTATTGAACATATAGTTTGGCTCTAAGGGATTTTTGGTCTTGGGTCAAATCCTGTGCCTTCTTAAGTACCTGTATTGTTATCCTCCTTTTGTTTTGTTATTTGAGAAGAAAATGAAGATCTTTGACATCACTTGTTCTGGAAACAAGTACCAGTGTGTTAAGCAGGAAAAATCAAGGAAGTAACTTCTGTCCTACTGGTTTGAAAATCCAAAATCTTCTTTGCAAATAAAGCCATTCATTGGGTACAACTAGATCAAAAGTAACAAGTTTTTGTCTAAGTCTTTAGCCTAAGACCTCCCCTACTCTCTCTTAGATTAACTCTCTTGTGCCTGGATTAACCCCTAAGAAATCCTGGTGTTGTTTCTCTTCATTACATTGATCCCCATGTCTCCTATTGTCTTTGCTTTTCATTAAGGGAAATAAACAATAGGCAGTTTTAAGCCATGATAAGCTTCTCCAGCTTGGAGTCTCTATCTGAGCTTCATATTTGACACTTGTTTTCCCCTTTCAATGTAAACATTCATTTTGAATCCAATAACCTTGCCAATGGAAATTGTTAACGTTAAGTGCTGAGCAGGCCATGTGAGCAAATACCAGTGAATTCTTATTAGTTGTACAAAACCTAGGGCCAGAGATGACAGCTCTGGATCTAAATTAATAGTCCATTGACCCATTTTGCTGTAAACAAATAAGAAAGCGTATTAGCATCTGAGAACCATATCCATTTTAATATGATGAATTTAAAACAAGCACAGAATGTCCCTAGAGCTTGTCAACAGACGATTATTCATAATACACTATTCTTTCACTTTGTACCACATCTTTTGAACAGATTGGAATATTACATGCATTTAACATAAATTTATTGGCAGGGAAATGAATGGAAAGAGACAAAGTAAACATAACTTTATGCTGGCTGTGGATAGAAATAATTTCATTATGATCTCCCGTTATTGTTTCAATTAAGACAGCTATTCCTGACCTTGTCCCAAAGCAAATTTGACATTGATTAGAAAGGCCATGAGCATAAGCCTCTGAACTAAATTCTGGGGAAGAACAAGAGTGATATTATTTTTCTTAGAAATGGCAAGACAAAGAATCGATACTGGGAGCATTCTATGATGTCGTAATTTGATTTACTGGTTGACCTGCCAGCCAATCAATGACTGGTTAAAATCCAAGAGAGCTTCCTTGGCCTCTCTGTACAAGCCTTGCTCTTCTATTTACAATATGAACTTCATCTTGACATAAGTTTAGAACCCTCAAAGATTAGTCATCCTGTCATCAATCAGTGAAAATATTTACAAAACTGGAATCTTATAATCTCAAGATTACAAGATAATCTTGGATTATCTATGATTTTCCATTTTTTAGGAACTTCTTCTATTTCATTCTTCTTGATGGGGCAAGGTGCTGGGACGCGGCCGCTCGCCGCCTCCCTGCCGCTCCGCATCCCCGCAGGCTGGTGCTGTGCAGAGCTGGCTGGAGGCAGCTGCGGGCAGGTGAGCGGGTGCGCGCTGCTGGGGCCAGGCCTCATCAGGACCTGCCCTTGGTGCTCGGCCACCTGCTCCCGTCCTCCGGCCACACTGCTCGGGTGATCCTGATTGGGTACTTTTTGAATCCCACTGTTCCTGATTGGATGTTATAGCTTGTTGCTGATAGGATGTTAACGCTTGTTGCCGATTGGATGTTAAAGCTTGTTGCTGATTGGATGCTTTTTGAGTCCTACCAAAGGTATAAAAGCTGGAGGAGAACAGGGAAGGGGGGCGGTCAGAAAATCGAAAGTCAGCGGAGCATGCTGATGGAATAAAGGCTGTTTTCCACTCTCCACGTGCTGCTCGGTTATTTCCCTGGTCAAGAGCTGTTGTGAGAGCTGTTAACACTTGCCGGAACATTCTGACAACAGTGAAGACCACCCAAAGCTCTTATTTCATCTTTCTGAAAATGATTCTCAGGTGCAAATCTATATTCAGGCTCAAAGGATGATGACTCAGGTGGTTTTCTGGGAAAGCAAGAGAGTTCCTCTTAACTATTATTTATATTAACAGGTAACTCAAAGGAAAAAGATATTCCTATGTTCTTTTTTTCCAATACATAAAATGAATCTACCTATATATGAATTTTTACTTTACCACTTTTATCAAAAGAACATTCAGTGTTTGGGCCTAGGGCCATAACCAGCTACAGAATTTGTGGGGCCCACTGCCTTTTGTTCAAAAAATTTTAAGGATTTCAAGACAGCAACAGCAGAACATTAAACCAATGATAGGGCCCTTCTAATGGTGGAGCCCTGTGTGACTACCCAGGTCACTGGCCCATGGAGCGAGTCCTGGTCAGGGCAAAATCTTAGTATTATTCAATGGTGTTTGCTTAGGAGACTGAGGAATGCCTGTTTCCTACCTCAAATCCCAACAACCGCTCCCTAGGAGGCTCCTGAGGGAGTTACAGGCATAAAGATACAATGGGAGAAAAATAACCTCCATATACCAAGCTATTATTAGTTGGGGCTGTGCACAAAATCTGCAGAGCGCTTGGTTGCCTAACCTAAAACCACATATATCCTCTTCACTACATTAAGCCCAAACCCAATCTGGGGATTTCACCACTCTGCTGCAGGCTGACGTCCTGTGGGCTGGAGGAGATGGAAGACAGCAGAAGCTGAGGACAGAGAGAGAAAGTAGGCGGCCTGAGGCGTGGGAAGGAGGCTTGGTTAAACAGAAGCAAGAAAAAGAAAAAATTACGCCACATTTACGGGCATGATGTTTGATGGACAGCAACCTCACTCACGATGTGACTGGTAACAGAGTGTGGATGGCCAAGTGACTCACTAATCCTTCTGTCCAGGACTGTGGGTAGAGGGGAGGGGAAGGAGGGAGGCCGGGAGAGGACGGTGTCCCTACTCTCCTTAAATGAAGCAAGGAAAAAATGGTGAACAAATAAGTAATTTCTATGAAGCATTTTTCCAATTAAAGGATATTTTAACTTTATAAAAATAACACATTCTCTGAAGAAAATATAAAAAATATTTTAAAGCAAAATTAATATAAAAGAAGACAAAATGAACTCTCCTATTACCTCAAAAGTCAGATGTAAGTGATATTAACATTTTAGGGTGCATCTTTTCTGACCTCTTTTCCATGCATTTATGATACTGCATTTAAGTTAATAAAAGTTGGGATTATGCTAGATGTAGCCGGTTCCTTTTGCTTAGCAATATATTATGAATGTCTTTCCCTGCCAACAAATATTTATCTACATCTTTATTTTCAATGGCTACTTAGTGTTTCTTCATAGGTTTGTGAATATATATTACTTTCCTTTCCTTCACCTCACCATTACTTCATAGAAGAAAATCTCACAGGACTCAAGGAGGGGGAAACAGCATAATCAATGTCTAATTTTAGGCTGATTACCCCCAATCCTTCTTCAAACCCTGGTACATTTTCCAATTCTCTTTGGAAATGTTAATATCTCTGACTAGCATGTCAAAAAGTGGTAGAAAGAACAGTTTAACCTAATCAGTCTCATTTTGCACAGAAAAGAAATCTCCAAGGAGAATGTTTAATTTATTACCTTTGTGAAAAACAAAGCTCTGAATTATAGATTATAATTATTTTTATGTGATTCCTTTCCAAAGGTTTTAAAGATGTATTTGCTTTGTGTCTCTTTATTCAGACAATTTTTGAAGATAAAATTGAGGTGTTTTTGTTAAATTATTGAATATAGAACTTTATGGCTTAGATAGTTATGCAGTGTTATAGCACAGATTTTCAAAAGTTGATTATTTGTTTAGTACATAGAGACATGTCACAGCACAAAAAGCTTTTAATTGGAATTAAGAGAAATTACAGCTAAATTTTAATAATACAAGGATGCTTGTCAGAAAGACCCCGTGTGGTGGGGATAAAGATCATCACTGTTTGAAGTATGATTTATGGCCACTTATGTAGCAAAGTTTTCTCTTATAATAAACAGACCAAGGTGGCTGAGCAAAGTAGGTCATACAGCTAGTGACCATTAAAAAGATAGATAGGTAGATAGGTAGATAGATAGATATGGACATGGATACTCATATAGAGATATAAATTCCCTCAAGTTTGAAACTACCTAAACCAAACAAGCAATGAACACACTTCTACAATGCTAACTGGCTAAGATAAAAAATAGTTAATTTGGAAAAAAATGAATCATTATAGGAAGTGAGTATATTCTTTTCCTAGTCACCCTTAAAAACTCTATACCTCTATCTATATAACATGTATATGTACATAGACACATAGATATAGATATGCCATTTGTGTATATATATATATATATATATAAAATAGACCTATATAGGTAGACATACATCTATATGTCTGTATAGCAATATATAGGTAGAGATATCTGGAGATTTTAATTGTTATTGTCAAGGATGAAAAGATTAAGCAACCATAGCATAAACTGTTCCATCTAAAAAAAAATGTGTCTTTTTTCAATGTCTACATTGAAACCTCCCTACAAATGAATCCTACGTCCAGGAAAAGAGAAAAGCTATGAATAAAATATATACTGTATATTGTTCTCCCTCTTTATACAGAAACTTGAAAAATAAAGGCGATGGTCACAACAGAAATACAAATCTGAAGTGATCCCTATTCTTCTCCCAAGAGATTTAACAATCAGAATTGGAGTCACAGCTTATGAATAAGTACCTCATGCACTATTTAAGAAAAATACTGCCCACACACAGAGGAATAAACAAGGGCAAAAAGTGCAGGCTGTGTATTTTTGGAACCAAGCAGTATATTCAAGTTGACATGAGGGAAGACTCAGGAATAGATAGCATCTGGATGTGAACCCAGCTCCGCCAACCTAATGACTGGTGCCTGCCTCATTTTCTCATCTGCAAAATATGGAGAATTGAATTGTACACCTAATAGGCTAAAACAGCATCTGGTACACAGTAAGCACTCACTAAATGTTCGTTGTTATTTATCCATGGAGGGAAGCGTGCTGGAGGATGTTTTGTGAAAACACCTTTCCTTTCTTGACTCCTAAATTAAATGGGGAAAATTTTACCAAGAATGTATAGTTTACATTTTTTAAAATTCTCCAAAATATTATTATTCTGTACAGTTTTTTCTCATAACCTCATGAGATCTAAAATTCTCTGAGTCTGGTCTGGATCAATTATTAATATTATTAGAGGTATTTTAGCATACATAATAATACCTGGAAAAATATTACATGCGCTTTTTATTTAACCTATTCCTGACCTTATTAAGACTAGTTTCCGTTGCAAGTGTCTCTGCTTCAGCTTATTAGAAAAGCTCAGCTGTGGCCTGTGGGATTTGTCATTCACCTACTTCAACCTCTCTCTCTTATTAGTCATAGAGACTTGGGCGAGTAACTCAACCCCTCAACCTCAATTTTCTTACTGGTACTACATGGGGGGAAATAGTACCTACCTCATAAAACTATGATGAGAGTTTGGCTACTCCTAGTAGAAAACTGCTTGACAGAGTGGCAGAGGGGACCAGAGGAGTAAGGGTCCTCTCTCCCCAGCTGTGCCCTCCCCAACCCCCACAGTTTAAATGCAAACCTGGAAAATCTTTTGTTTCTCTTCTCATATTTTACATCTTCTATTTCAATACATTTTTTTTAATTAAAAAGAAACTCTTTTTTTTTTAATTACTAGGCTCTTTGAAAAAAGATATCTTTTAAAAAGTGCCATGTTCGTGCATGATGGCTAATCACAGCTTCAGGAACATAGGGATTGTACTGACCTTGTGTCTGTTTGGGGCAGAATCAAGATGCCCTTGGACGGCAGTCGAGGGGTAGAAGTCCTCTGCTACCAGCCCCACGTCTCCCCTGCGCTGTGGTGCCCGGCAGGCCTGTGCGTCCCGCCCCGCTCTGCAGACAGGGCGCTGTGTGATGGTGGCGGCGTGAATGTCCGTGAACGTGGACACGCCTTCGCAGTGTCCTGCAGCCGCCCCCGTGCCCTGCCCACGCGTGGATGCTCCGGAGAAAACAGGGCGTTTGGCTTCTTGTTTGATTTAAGGCTGGGTCCCTTCGGGCTCACCAAGAACTGTTCACTTTCTGTGTATTTGTGCAAAATCTGGGGTTCTGGGAGCCGTGTGTGACTGCTGCAGACCTCGGTGTTAGCAGCAGGACCTCGTTACTCGGGGACGCTTTGGGGACCCCAGTGCTGGCAGGACACAGGTTACCTCAAGTGGGCTCCCATGTCCCTTCGCAGGGGCCACTCAGAGCTTTCCCCTCCCTACACCTGCCCAGCCCAGGGCGTTGGGGTGCACGTTCTTTTCTCTCCCCGCCGCTGGGAAGGTCAGGCTACTGCCACCAGCCGCGCTCTGCAGAGCAGCAGCAGGGAGACTCCCCACACGTGAAGTCCTTAAACGCAGTACTTGTACCTACCTGACTTTGGGGGCCAAATGCCTAAGAGGGAAAGGAAAGGACACAAGCTGAATACCTCATACCAGAGACGTGGACAATTAGTTGAGTCACACGGGGTAATCATAAAACCATTGTGGTATGTTACAGATTTAATAACTTAATGACTTAATATTTTGCTACCTTAAAATGCAGAAATAATAAAAGCAATCCGTGAATTTTCGTCATACAGCTGATGAGAACTTCAGTTCTGGTGGCTACATGACATAATTTTGCCTGTATCCAGTGGGTTTCTTTCTTTTTTTTTTTTTTTATGACACAGCATTTTGAGCAATGTAAAGGCACGGATCTAACTTTAGTAATTTAGTTTTAAATGTCATTTACAGATTATTTCTGTTGAAACTGCACACCTAAATTATTGGAATTTGGAAATGCACAGAGACTTAATGACTCTCTCTGTCACACACCCCCACACATACAAACACACACTTTGTACTAAAAACACGAATAACACACTTCGTACTAAAACACGAATAACAAGATCAACTTCTTTGTACCTGAAAAGAAGAAGGGACTGAGGCAATCAGGGACTCACTGTCCCCACTCACTTGGGCCTTTATGCCTCACTCTCCATCACATACAGGCATGCGCCCCACCCAAGGATGGCTGTGACACTCTCCTGCTAGCCCCGCTGGTTAAGGGGCTGAAAGGTCCCGAGGAATGTGTTCTGGCCCGTAGGATGCACCCAAGAAGATTCCAAGCCATGTGAAAATTGCTCTGCTTTCTAGGGGTGGAATGAGACCCTGCAACTTCAGAAACACATTTAGTAATAATTTTTTTAAAAAAATTCCTTTTACCCATGTTAGAGAAATCAGCAGATTCTAGGAATTAAATATGTCTCTTTGTAACCTAGAACATGTTAAATTTTTGGAAACTGTAGTTAGTGGTTTTCTTAATACCTTCCTGTGTATAGGGCTTTTTCCCCCCAAATCTTTCAGTCCTTCTCAGTGAAGAGAAAGGGACACACTCTGGGAATGGTTTCCGACCCTCGAGACTGCCATCAGGAAAGCCTGCGTGTCCTGTGCTCTGCGTGGGGCCTCACTTCTCCACCCACGCAGGTCGCTCCAGTGGGTGCCCCTTTGCACGAAACAATAGAACTACAAAATACTTATTGTTTCAAAATATAATGTGTTCCATGAAATCTGTTCGCAACTTCCTTTCTTCCCCCTATCTAAATTCTTTGGTTTTTACTTGTTTGTTTTATTGGATTTTTTTTTTTTTTTGCTCTTGTATCTCAAGAACTAAAAAATTAGACAGACACGTTTTGATGTTAAGTGAGATAGTAAGTCACAGTAGGTGGTAGTGTTCCTTGTTTCTAAAGAATGTGTGAAGACAGTCATGAATGTACAGAGTGTCCGAATCCTGCTTCAGTTCACCTTGGCATTATCTGCATGACCACAAATGGTGACAGGGAATAAAGTCATGTCTGGCGCCATCAGCACTAGTGCACCCTTCCACCCTCAGCGTTGGCCCTAAACCTTCCTTTCTTTTTACATTTCGGGGTCCCACATCAGCAGCAGCCATCAACCAACCAGTGGGAACTACTTAAGAGTGGTCAGAGTCGCTGGCCTGACCACACCGCAGTTCAACTGGGGAGTTGAACTCAGTTTCCACCTTTCCCCCCACATGTTTGCTTCTTGCCTGGTTGAGAGGGGATCTCGCCCTGCCTGGCTTGTGGCTGGGCTGTGTAGCTAGGCTGCCGTGGGTGTGGGGGCCCAGGAGCTGTTACTGCTATTTGGGAAGACTTGCGTCGTGGGGCTCTAACATCCGTAACAGCAGCAGCAGCACAAAGCGAGTATCCGAGTTAATACAGTGAGGAAACAAAATACTGAGAATAGTTTTACCAAAGATAATGAAATGTTGTCTAATGTCCATGTTTTACCATTGATTTGCATGCATTTTTAGAAAACCGAATATAGCAGAAACCCAGGACATTTTTGGAAATTGTATGGTTTCTTGCAACTTTGTGTAAATTTTTATACAAGTACTGTTTTATGATTTGTGTAAAATGTTATAAAATAGGAAAAAAGTGTTCAATAAATGTTAGCCATTATTGAGTGTAGCATTAAAAAATACTGGCCGGGCGCAGTGACTCACGCCTATAATCCTAGCACTCTGGGAGGCCGAGCGGGAGGATCGCTCAAGGTCAGGAGTTTGAAACCAGCTTGAGCAAGAGTGAGACCCTGTCTCTACTAAAAATAGAAAGAAATTAACTGGACACCTAAAAATATATAGAAAAAATTAGCCAGGGATGGTGGTGCATGCCTGTAGTCCCAGCTACTCGGGAGGCTGAGGCAGAAGGATTGCTTGAGCCCAGGAGTTTGAGGTTGCTGTGAGCTAGGCTGATGAAACGGCACTCTAGTCCGGGCAACAGAGTGAGACTCTGTCTAAAAAAAAAAAAAAAAATTATTCATTTTTCTCTAAACTCAATATTAAACTAGTCCTGTGTGAGTCAGATGCGCACCAACTGGGGGATGGACAAGCTTGAAGGTCTGACTTGAGGGGGGAGGGGGGCAAGGACAATATATGTAACCTTAACATTTGTACCCCCACAATATGCTGGAAAAAAATGAAAAATAAAAAAAAATAAACTAGTCCTGTGAAATTATTCATCCACGAAGTATTTATTAACACCTTAAAATTATATTTGTAAATTATATGAATAATTAGCATCTAAGAAAGAGGTATTTTTGAATATCATATCTTTATATGTGTAACATTTTTTATGGCACCATATTCTGTTTATTTTTCTCATTATAACTTTGTATTATCCCTTAGTTAGGCAGAAAGTTCCTTTAGAGTAGAGCCTTCCTCTTAGTTTTCAAACTGCATCTTTAAATGACTTTGATGAAAAGCTCTCCAAGGTTAAGGGCTGTATCTGTGCCTTCTGTAACTTCCCAGAAACTCTAGCTTGTGCCCTGTAGGCTGCAGACAAATGCTTTATTTTATTTACTGACTGAATTAGATAATTAGGCTGTATATTTGAATGGGCCACACAAAATGGTTTACTATCCCAGCTGTGCAGAGATAATGTTAAATTCAAGAGAAACATATATTTTAAGTGTTTAGTTAACTGGAGTCACTGCAATGTGTAATGGCCTACACCAGGAAATCTTTGATTACTTAGACAACTCTTAGGAGATATATAACATTTTATAGATTGATTATGCCTATGTTCTATATTTCTGTTGCTTTTACATACAGATCATTAGGCAGAAATAGCTCTTGTTTCAGACCTATGTAAATCTTTCAATGGGTTGCTAAGGCAGTCTGGTTTAAAATGTTATACCACAATATTTAATGGAATTACCTTCTAGGGTATGAAGTGAGAAATAAATTATTTGGGGAAATCTAATCAATGATGCTATAAAAATTAATTGCAAAAGACTGGGCTCATTTAACTTTCATTCTATAAAAATGGTCAATGAAGAAAAATATCGTTAATGCTGATGTAGGATAAATATGTCAATAATTGTCAGGCAATATATAATACTGAGTTTCAAAGAACTTGGGTTTACTTTTATGGGAAATTATAAATGTGGAATCGCTTTGCATGATGATAACCTAAAATAAAAATTTTGCTAGATTTCTTATTTTATTTTTTCCCAGTATTTTATTATGAAAATTTTCAGATAGAGCAAAGTTGAAGGAATTTTTAGGTGAATATCCATACACTCCCCACCTAGATTCAACTGTTAACATATAACCAACTTTCTTTGTCAGGCCTGTCCATTTTTCCATCCCTCTATCCAGCAATTAATCATCATATGTTTTTGATCCATTTCAAAGTAAATTGCAGATATCAGTATAATTCTTCCTAAATACATAAGCATGCATATCACAATTAGAATTTTGTAATTATTTATATTCTTTTGATGTAAAGTTTATGTAAAATGAGACACATAAATTAAAAGAGTACATTCTCTAAATTTCAGCAAAAGCTCACACCTTTGTAACCTTAGCAAGATACAGTACATCCCACAGAAAGCTCCTCACGCCTCTCCCAATCTTCCATTTACTTTCCTAGGAGCAAGCATGATTTTATTTCTCCCCTGTGATTACTTTTTCCTTCTCTAGAATTTTCTATCACTATACAACGCTTGCTTTTGCATAGTGCTTCCTCCACCCGACATCGTGCCTTTGTGACTCTTCTGTGTTCTTGCCTGTAGTGATGGTCCATTCATTTTGTCTCTGAGTATTATTCCATGGTATGGATGCACTGCTGATTGTTTATCTTTCCTCCCATTTTTTCCGGTTTGGGGCTATTATGAATAAAGCTGTCATGACATTGTTGTTCAAGTCCTTTTGTAAACCTATGTTTTCATTTCTCTTAGGTAAATCCTTAAGCATGGACCCGTGGGATCACCGTGTAGGTGTATATTTAGTTGGGTTAGGTGTATATTTAGTGAGTTTTTCTTTTCTTCCCTAAGTACTTTACATATGTTAACACACTTAATTCTCAAAAAGCAGTTCACGAGATGGATGCTATTCTCATTCTCAGTTTATAAATGAGGAAACAATTGCAGAAATTTTATAAACACAAGGGTAATAAGTGATAAAGCCAAAGTTTTAACCTAATAAATTAAGTTCCAAAATTCATGTTTTTAGCACATGATAAGTAAAGTAGTGGGAATCAACCTGGAGATTAAACCCAGGAGACAGATCATTAAAACCTTGCAAACCAGTTGAAAGGATTTAGACTATCTGAGAAGGAGAGCTTCCTAAGTTACTTATTTCTCTCTTTGCTTTTGATGGTTTTAAAGCAAAGGGGTGAGTGGTATGATCACATCTGCACTTTAGAAAGATGACCACAGTCCCCATTCTGTGGAGAAGGGCAGAAAACATGAGGGTCAGTGGAGTTTTAATTAAGGTATATTTATTCAGTTCTTCAACAAATAATTATTGAGAACTTACTACTGTGTTTCTCCAAGACCTACCCATAAAATAAGCCCTAGCAGGATTTCTAAGCATTTGCACAATATAAGCCCTACCCCAAAATAAGATCTAGTGATGGGCGTGGCTACGCAGCGCATCTGCACAACCCATGCATTTCGTTGAGGAGCGGTAAAGAAGACGAGCAGCCCTTCTCATCTGCCCCATGGTGACAGCTACTATCCCAGAGGTGACTGGAAAGG
>CAUYPO010064952.1:0-13667 GCA_963574435.1 Cheirogaleus major
GACTCTTAATCCCAGGACGGGCCTGACCCATTGGATTTAGTCCCCCAATAATCCAACCTAGGAGGCCCACTGAGGTGGGTGGCCATACATCTTAGATTTGGGTGGGCAGCAGGGGGCATTTGTCATTTCAAATGGTCTTTCTCACTGCCAGCAAATGAGTCCTGGATTTTTTGTTCCAAAAAAAAAAAAAAAAAAAAAAAAGGTCAGCATATCTTCTGCTCAGGTGCAGAGCAGTGTTCCCGACGTCCTCCGCTTGGGGTGAGTGTACATTCCTCCAGACTCCAGTCACCTCCCTTTCCTGGGGGGATGTGGGACCAAACGACCAGCCACCCCCTTCAGCGTCAGGATCTGCACTTCCAGTAAGTTAGCTCAGAGCAGCGGCTGACCGACTGGGGTGTGGCCTCCTGGGCTGCTATCTCCGTTTCTCTGGTCCTTGGGACGAGGTGGGAGCATGGGGCAGGAGAGGAAGAGATGAGCTTTGTCCCCTTTCTGCCCCCTGCCTTTCTGCCTAACACTGTGCAGGCTGGGAATGGGATGCTCTGATCTGGCTCCTTTTTTCCCATGAAAATCCCATTGTCCCCATAGCCAGACGCTGGGTAAAGAGAAGGCCAGGCCAAGCCCCAAACATGATGACAGGGAGCAAAAGCAGCCTGGAGACTCTGGGCACAAAGAAAAGGATAAGAGAAGGTGAGCAAAGAGGACCCACATGGCAGGCGTTTGCTGGGAAGGGATGCAGTGCACATGCGATGCAGGCGCTTCGCCTCCACTGGCTTCCCCCCATTTCTGGATTAGGAAACTGAACCTTGGGTGGCTTAGATAATGTCTCCAGGTCCCATGGCCCATGTGTGGAACCAGGATCCAGATTCAGGTCTGTAGATCTATTTGACTTCCATGCTCTGGCTCCTACTGCTAAACCCTGCTCCTCCCGCTGGGGGCCACCTGTGTGTAATCCTGGGAACAGGTGTGCTGTTCTCATATGTCTTCTATAGACCAAGCCTGGCCACCTCCTCCCGACCTCTACCCCTCCGTGCCTCTGATCTCGTTACCATCAATGCAGTTTCCAACCAAATATTCACAATCCTCTCTGAGGTGACAGAAATGGCACCAGTCGGCCGACATCTGGAAGGGCTCAGGACTGCCATGACCACTGGCACAGGGTCCAGGCTCAGCCTGTGTCTTCTGTAGACCTCAGCGGCCTGAGTCAGATGCTCTTGGCAGGGGAGAGATGAGCAGGATGGAAACCAGGCCCGAGAGGTTTCCTCGAGAGAGAGCCGTGAGTTATGTCTCTTTGGGAAGGCCCATCTGTGCCCCAAGCCCTCAGGCAGTAGGTAACCCAGTCTGACAAGTGACCTTGAGAGAATTACAGCAATAATATTTTCAGTTGGTTGAGCCAGTCTTGGCCAATTTCTACAGAGCGTTGGGTGCAAAGGTTCATCCCCGGCTCCATATCGCCCATGCATGTGTTTGTCTCGTTCCCCTTGCAGTTTTAAGTGTTTATCCTGCTGCTCGGACAAGCAACGTCTCTCTCCTCCCTGGCGAGAGCCAGTCTCCAGGCTTCCCTCCTCCCTCCTCTGCAAGTGCAGCGAAGCAATGCGGACAAGGATCTTGTTCCAAGCCCACTGAGCAAGTGCTAGCATTTAGTGACCTTCTGCACCAGTAATTCTGTCCTTCGGGGATTGAAATTGATTTTCCTCCTCTGTGTGTGTGAGCACAACCGAGTGCACAGCGCTGTTACGAAAGCCGATCTCAGGTGTGTATTTAAAGGTGAACAGCAGCACTCTCAAAAAGATAAATGAGGAAAGTTGTCTTAAGACTGCACTCTATAACCTCTATGAATGGACGGGATGTGTGCTTAAATTTCCAAAGAGTGGCTTTTAATTTCTCCATGCCCTTTTGTGTGTGCGTGTGCACGTGCATGTGTGTGTGCGTGCGTATGTGATGGGGTATCTGAAGTAAACACCTGTAAAACTGTCCAAATTCCTCCCCACACTGCTGAGCTGAGGGGAGGTGTTCAAAAGTCAGTACTCAAGATTAAAACGTTTTAACAGCATATTTTTCAAAGATCAAAATGGATGCAATGATGAACAAAATATACAAATTTTAAATACGTATACAACCAGCCTGACTGATTTTTCCTTTTGCCTCAGGCTCCAATAGGGCCCTGCAGGGCATTTCTTTGTACACAATTTTGATATTTTGTTCATCATGGATTGATTTTTAACATTCATGTTGATTTTTTAAAATATTGCATGAAAATATTTTTTATCTTCTTTACTGGGTTTTTGGGGCCTCCTTATGTTTTGTATTCTGGCTGAACTGCCTCTTCCTGATCTCTATCCCCTTTAAGCATCGCCTGGCTTAGGGGCAGGGCAGTTTTTGAGACTGGCTAGAAATACTAGCTGGCCTTTACTTCCGGCTAGTTGAAAGCAGTAGTTGAACTAGTCCTCCAGTGCCTAACTGCTAGAGAACAGAATGGCTTTCATATTTTGTCATTTGCTTTGTCACAGCTAAAATCATCTTCAGTGCCAAGTAGAAGGAGTAAAGGAGCATTAGTTTTCTTGGGAATAGTGCAAATTCCGCATAGACTGTGGTGGGCCGAGAACTGCCCGGGCCATGGGAAGATACAGTGAGGGTTGGGGTAGATGCACAGTTTAGTTCCGATGCCCAGTGCTTGCTGATGAGTTTTGTAGAGGAGCCTCCGGCTGCTCTCCTGCTCTGCCCTGGCTCATAGCACATGCTCAGCTGTGCACCAAAGCCCTCCCTCTACCCCAGCCGGCATCACCCCTGTGTTCCCCAGTGACAGGCTGCACAGGTATAATTTTAGTAGCTGCCCTTAAGGATATAGTCTGATGACTGCTGGTGTTTCTGGAAAAGCCAGCTATTTCATAATTGTAAAACTGACCTCTATCCCACAAATCCACTACACACCAGAGTATTTCCTGGCAAATCCATCTAACCCCAAATGAAATGACATTTCCTGGCAAGCGATGGGCAAGTGGTTGAAAATATCACAGCAACCACACTGCTCAACCTGCAGTATTCCTGTACTCAATAGTATTCAATAGCGCAGGTCTTTCTGGGTCTGTTAGCTGGCGAGGTTAAAGGAGCAATTTTGGGAGCTTGGCGACCTGCCCTTTGGACCAAGAAGTCAGCAAGAGACTGCCTGATACTGTCAGTTTTCATTTTTCCTGAGCTCCTTTCCATCCCAAACGCATCCCAGGAGTTGTCATCATTGCCGAGTCTTAGCCGAACATTCCCAATTTTACCCCCTTCACCATTGAAAGCCCCCTCTGCTACCAGAGGGGCCCTGCCCAAACACTGACGTGATCGTGTCCTTTAACTTTTTTAGGGCCCTCTAGAACTCCTTCTAGTCTAGAAGGCGAGCTGCAAGTCCCTCACTGGGGCTCTGGCCACCCCACTGTGCTCACAGCTCACTGCTGTCCCCGCCTGGCTGTTTGTAGCACGGTCTCAGCCTCTGGTCTTTGCACATAACTTCCCTCTGGTAGCACTCTGGTCTCCCGCCTGGAGGTGACTGCCTGGCTGCCAGCCTCCTTAGAGCTTAGAGGTGGTGGTGGGGTCTCAGGGTCCAGCAAGTGGATTTTTTACTGCTTACACAGACGTCAGCAGGATGCCACGCCCCTGCCCTCTGACCTGCCTGGTGGCCTCGATTCTGGAGACTCTCTTGTCCATTTCATCCCCTAAATAAACCCCAGCGTCTCTGGGGGAGAGGAGGCGGGATGGGGACCAGTCGCCTGGCTGGGCAAGTTGACCGGGAGGTCTTATTGCCTCTGGTGACTTCCAATCAATCCTCTTGTGTTCAGTATCTGCCTCCCACCTTCAGTGACACTTGGGGCCTCTAATTCCTGAATTTTTCTAGAGTTCTAGAGAGCAGATGAGCTTATTTATCATTAATATCCCTTTTTGCAGGCACTTAAGCTTTCTCAGGTTTGCTGACATTCTTGGTCTGACTTCATTTTTCTCCTTTGTAAAATGATAAAAATTTTACATTATTTTCAGTTCTATTAAAGTGACATGAGCTAATCTCTCAGGTGACTTTTAAGCTCAGGACTATCTTATGATTAGTCAAGGAACTTAGGTTTGGGGGAGTGTTTTGTAAGATTTCTCCTTTCCTGGTTGACTATGCTCAGAGGGGGATTGGGTATTGTTGGCACAAGGACAAAGTGGCAAATTAATGTGCTTTTCTTTTTCTTTTCTTTCGTTTTCTTTCTTTCTTTCTTTTTTTTGAGACAGGCTCTCTGTTGCTTGGGTTAGAGTGCAACAGCAGCATCATAGCTCACTGCAGCCTCAAACTCCTGGACTCAAGGGATCCTCTGCCTCAGCCTCCTGAGTAGCTGAGACTACAGGTGTACAACACAACACCTAGCTAATTTTTTAAATTTTTTGTGGAGACGAGGTCTTGCTATGTTGCCCGGGCTGGTCTCAAACTCCTGGCTTCATGCTATGCTCTCATCTTGGCCTCCCAAACTGCTGGAATTTCAGGCATGAGCTATGGTGCCTGGCCTGTATGTTTGTTTTAGGTTAAAGTAAAATGTTAGTTGTATGTATGAATCTTTTTTAGATTCTCCATGTTAGTAGCCGTTTTGATTAGCTGACTAATGACAATGTTAGAGTGTTGGGTAAGAGTGTTCATGAAAGGAAACAACCAGGGATTCATGCTGGAGAAGAGCAGAAGGACCTACTTAGCAAGGTGTGAGTGACGTCACCTTCTGGCTGAGGCAGTAACTGCGTTACCTGTGTCCCCTCTGTGACTTGCTGGGTAATGGTGTAAGGTTCAAGGACAGATGTTATTGGGCCAATTAAATAGTTTAGAGCCCTTAAAAAAGACCAAGTTTTCATTATGCTTTCCAAGAGTGGGCTGTAATTTTTATTTAAGTACACACAAACCACAGAAGTCTGAACTGTATTACTGCTCAATGTATGTAACTGTTCTTTGGCGTATGGGACATCACCCTGAATTGCTACTTGGGGAGCCATGTGCGGCCACTGCTGGCAACAGCCAGTCACCGGGCAGCGCTTTCCTGGCAAGCGTGGCCAGGATCTTAGAGCTGCAATGATTTTGGAAAGGAAAACGAGCAGATGTGCTCCCCCCAACTTCCCACCTGCCTGGGGACTCATTTGCACATTCTATGGGGCTCTGATACCCCAAGGCACATAATTGCTTTTGGTTAATTGTTATTACTGTGTGTGTAAGAAGAACTCTGGGTGAAATTGCCAAGTCTTTCGCTTGGCCCCAAAATGGAAAAATCTTTCAAACAGAAAATGAAGTTTAGTTTGGCATCCTCATAGATCATTAGCCTGAAAATGTACACTTGGCCTGGCTGTTGGGTTTGAGGAAAGGAAAAGGAGCTAGGCAGGATTTGAACACTCTGCCCAATGAGGCTGGCCTCCTGTCCCATGGGCCTCTTAGAGCCCAGGGTTGGCCAAACCTCTGCTTGGGACCAGGTGACCCTACCCTATCCTGATGTCAGGGGAAGGGCTGGTGCTCCCCAGGGGTGTCTTACTCAGCTGGCACAAGCATTTGGCTCTGCTGGATGTTACACTCAGTCATTTCACTTCATGCTCTTCCTATGGCTGACATCTAACTGTCCCCCCTGCCCCCTTGAGAGCTGGGCTCCCTCTGACTCCTCCACGCCTGCACAGTGACTACCAGGAAATTCAAAAGGGACACAGCTGTGGTTTCTTTTTCCATCTAAGTCCCTTCTTTACAAGCCTGTGAGCCCGAAAGATTTTATCTAATTTGTCACACGGCTCTCATGTATGCAGTTAACCTAATTTCCGACGTGGCTAATTTCATCCCATGTGGAAAGGAACGTACCAGTCTTTGGACACCCACAGTTGGGTTTGGGAGCACGCTGAGGTCACCGAGGATGTGAGGGTCACACAGGTTTAGGTGGCAAGCTTGCTTGGCAAGCCACGCCATCAGGGCTGTGACCCCCTGCCCTTTCCAAACCGTAACCGAAACTTATCTGCAGCTCAAGGTGTTCTTTGAGCCGAGGTTATCGACTCAAGTGAGGGTTGATGCAAACCAAAACATGTCACAACGCTGACTCTGCACGAGAGAGTGGGAGAGTGGAGGGTAGATACTGAGGTCCTGAGGGCAGAGGGGACAGGGACTGAGCCTGATGCATAAGAAGGCGAGAAGGGCAAAGTCCAAGGAGACAAAATAGACTACTTAAAAATGAATTTCTGGGACTGTGTGCTTGCATAGCTTGTAGAAGAACTGAAACAAGTGGCTGGGGGCTGGAGATGCCTTTAGGGGCAAATATGTAGAGTCTGAACCCTAACTGTGCCAGTCACTTTGAGACATGTCTCTATGCCTCAGTTTCCTCTGTTGTTGACACCGTGAAGACCAAACAATCCATCCTCATGACTGCTCACTGGCAGTTTAGGAGTCTGTTTCAAGGTGTAGAGGGGCGTAATTGCAAGATCACAAAGACAAGGGTCTGAGTCCAGTTTTCCAAGACACCTGGAGGTCGGATGTGAGAACCGGGCTAGGCTCAGGAGGAGGGTATCATTCGCCCAGGGACTAGAGTGAATAGAGCAGGGATGAGCAATTTAAGAGCAAACACCTTAGGAAGAATCCAAATCACAGCCAGGCAGACTGTCCTACGGAGCAAAGTGTGTTGTATGGACTGTGTCTTTCCAAATGTGACCCTAGCAAGTGGCACCAGACGCAGAGAACATCTGACCAGTAGAGAGCGGGCCACGTGGTGCTATATATATATGCATGTTGGTGGTTGTCCACTGCTCCAGGCTCATAACTCCCACGGCCCTTGTTACAGCCTTTTGTTATAATGTTGGGGGTGTGTTAGGCCTTGGGTACAGCCTTCCGGAAACAGGATCTCACTGACTTCCCCTGCCTTTCTGATTGCGGGTCATAAGACCCTCATTCCAGAGAGGGTCCTGCCCCACACCCTGAAGGCTAATCCCATTTCACCACAGTTGTCCATAAAAACCCAAGAGGACAGGGTTGGGAGAGCTTCCTATAGCTGAACACGCGCAGGTTCCCGGAGGGTGGCGCGCAGGGCGGGCGTGGAGGCTCCGTGCCCCTCCCCCATGCTGCGCCCTGTGCGTCTCTTCATCCATATCTCTGCGATAGTCTTTATAATATACAGGTGGATGGAAGTAAGTGCTTCACTGCGTTCCGTGAGCTGCTCCAGCATATTAATCAAACCCAAAGAGAGGGTCATGGGAACCCCAACTTGAATCCAGTCGGTCAGAAGTTCCTGAGGCCCAAACTTGGCAACAGGTGTCTGAAGGTGAGGAGCAGTTTTGGGTCCTGAGCCCTCACCCTGTGTGATCTGATGCCACCATCTCCAGGTAGATAGAGTCAGAATTGATTTAGAGGACACCAGTTGGTGTCCACTGTTCAGTGGTGGTGTCCACATTTGTCCACAGAAGTCTTTTGTGTTGATTGCCGTGGTGTAGCATTTAGAAGAAAGCTCAATTTGAGTGTTTTTCCAAAGTAGGCCACCACATTTGGACTTGGACATTGAAAGCTTTATAAATATAAGGTGTTTCTTCTTCCTTGCCTTTGAGCAATCACATTACATTGGGTAGAGATTATTTAAAGCTATATATGAACATAGAATCAGATCACTTCTCCCTGCTGTTCTAGTTGTGTTTGATTTTAATAATTCTAGATAAATATTTTATATTCAGTGCCATCAAATTTAATCGTGTTTGTTTTGGCCTATTGTTCCAACTTGCCAGGATCTTTTGAGACTGGGGTCTGTTTTCCAATATGGTATATGTTATCCCCAGTTTTCTGATAAGTACAAATTTGATATTCATGTTTGATATGCTTTTATTGACATAAATGTTGAAAAGATAAGGTTGAGATTGCCTACAAGATCTATAGAATTTCATTAGAGTTCTTCTAGTTTACTATCAATCCAGAAATCCAATCTCTTTGGGTAATTGAAATCAGCCAGCTATTGATCATCTAACCCGATGTGCCTGATGCACAATCTCCTCCTCCTCAGTGGCTCCTGGGCACTCTGCCGAGGCCACACCCTTAACCTCTATCCTGCCTACACTGCGTCCCTTCTAAGGGACACTTTCTTACCTGACCTCCTACTTAGGCAGCCTGGCTTTATATTCCGTCATCAAGCCCCCTATCAGCTAACCTGACTCAAAAGCAATAATCCTATTACCTCTGGCCCGATGTAGAAAAGCTGGGTTAATCATATTCACTAATTTTAAAATTTCAGCTAGGAAAATGAAAAATAATGTTGTAATTTGCAATATATCTGGAAGGGAATAGATATTGTGGGGTTGAGTAGGAGTTGAGGCATGCCAAAGTTTCCCTCTCTCTGGGGAGAGAAAGGGGATGAGGTTTTAGGCTTCTTTTGTATCTCAGATCACACTGAGGATCTTAGGAAAGCTATGGACTCTCTCCCCAGAGAAATGTACAAATGGATATTTTGCTTACAGTTTCAAGATGTTTATAGACCTTTCAAATCTTGGGGTACTTAACCCCAAGAAGTAGTAATAAAGCTAGTACTGGGAAAATGAAGAGAATGTAGAGAAATAAGCAGGGTTGGTGAGAGACAGACCTCTCTCAACCCCCGGGACCTGCCTCATTTACTGAGTTCTCTAGGTCTGGTTCAGACCTTTCCAAAAATCTCAGCTTTTCTTGATATAAATTGAGTGAATCCCTGTTCCTGCAACTAAAGATACCTGCCTTAAATAATCAGGTCAACATCTCCTCAGTTATCTGAGTTGGAAACCCTAGAGTTGCACCTCTAACTCCAAACATCGCTTTCCAAGGCTCCATGCTTACCCCATCACCCTTCTTACTGTGCTGATGTTCCAGGGGTGAACCCACTCCTTCTGCTTCATTTATTTGCCTATATCCTAATGATTTCGATGCGTCTAGCCCAGATTGTTTCCCAAACTTGAGACTCAGGTATCCAACCACTTGCTGAACATCTCTACTTGGTTGTCCCATAAATATTGCAAATGCAACATGTTCAAAACTGAACTCACAGTTTCCTTAGGAAGCAGAAAGCAAAAATTTTAAAAAGGCATACACAATTGCTCTTCTCTATATGTGCTTTGTCTTGTCTTTTGTCAACAGTATCCATTCCAAGAAGCCTAAGAAACTTCACTGACACCCTTCCCTCACCTGACCTCAACCAATCAATCACTACATCTTGCTGATTCCGTCCTTTGAAGAGTTCTTCTCCCTGTTTCTTTCTCCCTACTACCACGATCCTTACTCTGCCGTTCTCATCCATCACCTGGATGAGGTTTGTTGTAAAATAAAACCCTAATCTGTCTCCCTGTCTCCAATCTTGACCACTCTAATCCATCTTCGGGCTGCAGCCACACGGTCAGTTTAAGTTACAGATCTAAGACACTCTCACTTAAAACTCTTCGGTAGTTCCAAGTAATCGATGAGCTAAAGTCCACATGTCCTCCAAGGCACAAGGGCCTCCAGGATGTGTCTCCTGCTCACTGTCCAGCCCCTCTCCTATCCCTCCCTGCCCATCACTTTATGCCTGCAGCCAACTGACCTACTCACGCTTCCGGCCCAGACCCTCCTATTTCCTGTCCCAAGACTCTGCAACGATGCCCTTCTCCACCCACCGGGAGGTTTTCACAGACTCCTCTTCAGCTAAATTCTTTTTGGTGTGGGGAAGGGGTGTGAAAAAATACATACACGTGCACAAAATTACTGATGCTTTCATAAGAAATTAGGAAGAATTATACATCACACACAATGTGGCCAAACATCATAAAACCTCCTTTAATGATCCCTAATATATGAACTGTATCTAAGGTTTACTATCTCAGGTCCCCAGCGTTCATCTTCAGATGGTCACTTCAGGGCATCAGGTCTCCTTTCTGCCCCAGTGACATTCACCCTGCCACATCTCCAGTGATACTCACTCCAGCCTTCTGTATTTCTCCTCATCCACCCTGGTTTTACTTTTATTTTTTTTTTTTGGATTTGTCAACTGGCATCCTTCAGCTTAGCACGCCATTAGCAGAAGCAGCATTTCTCTAGGGATCGGCCTTCATTGGAAGGCAAGGTGAATTGAATCTGAAATATTATGTGAATTTTAAATAACATATACATTTTAAAGTGAAATAGTTTTTCTGGTTATAAAAGTAATTTCTGCTCAATGAGGAAATATTAGAAATTACCAAAAAAAAAATATAAAGGAGTTCATAACAACGACCATATTGCTAACTACCCTGGGCATGGCATATTTCTCTGTCTCTGTCTCTATCTGTCTCTTTCCTCCTCCCTCCCTCCTTCTCCTTTTGATTTGGCTGGAATCCTCAGCAGAAACTACAAAGAATCTCTCCTAGGACTTCTTGTAAGGCCGAAATCAAGTCTAACTTGCAAAACATTCTGAAGAAAGTTGAATATTTTCTTCTCTTTTAATAAAAGCAAACTGCTGCAACCTGAAGACCCATAGGTATTCACTATTTTTATTTAAAAAAACATCGATTATTAAATATTTGAATAGGTCCTACATTCACATGGTTCAGAATTCTAGGAGTACAAAAACATAGTATGGTTTTAAATATGTCTGCAAATTCTTTGCCACTCCTCCCATCGAAAGATAGAGTCTAATTCCCCCCTCTTGAGTATGGCCTGCCCTTAGGGACCCAATTTCTTGGGTATCCATGCAGAGAATTTTATGCACTTGAAAAAGATATAAATATATCTTTTCCCCTCCTTTCTTTTACACATTGTTTCATACCTCTTTTTTTTAAACCTATCAGTACACATTGGAGATCTTTCATTCTTTTTAACATGTGAATAATATTTCCTTGTTGGAGTCCCTTTTTAATGGGCATTTAGGTAGTTTCCAATCTTTCACTCTTACAGTGTTGCAACAAATAATCTTGTACATACATCATTTTGCATATGTGTGGGTATAACAGTAGGATAAAGGCTGTGAAATGGAATTGCTGGGTCAAAGGGCAGGCACATTTGTAATTTTAATAGATATTGCCATATTGACCTTTGCAGTCTTCCAATTTATTTCCCCTCCAGTGATAAATGACTTCCTTTTAATCTAAGCCTCCTCAACCAAGTGTGTTATTGGAGTTTTGGATCTTTGCCAATCTGAGCAGTAAAAAATAGTACTTCAGTGCAGTTTTAACTTGTATTTTTTTTTTACAAGTGATGTTGAACATTTTTCACATTTTAAAGAGCCTTATATTTACTTTTCTATGAACTGTTTATATCCTTTGCCCATTTTTTAAAATGGATTGATGGTCTTTTAAAAAAATTAACTTGCAAAAGAACATGCATATTCATGAAATTAGGCCTTCGTCTGTGATGGAAGAAGTAAATTTTTTCCTGATTTGTTATTTGTCGGGTTGACTTGCATGTGATGTGCATTGCACAGGGAATTTTTATTTTATTTTTCCATCATAGAATTTTATCAGCCTTTTCTTTCATGGTTGCAGAATTTAATGTCACAGTTGAAAGTCTTTTTAAATCTCAAGTTATTAAATTATCCTCTCATGCTTTCTTCTTTTACTTTGGGGTTTTAATTTCTTATATTTGGAATTTATCCAGGTGTGGTATAGATTTATTTTTTAAAGATGGCTTCTGTGTTGATCCAACATCACTGATCAGATTATCTATTTTCTCCTCACTCATTTGAGATATCTGCATTATGTACATTTCCAGGTGTGTTTCAATTATTTCCATTTTTTTCCATTAATTTGTCTATTTCGAGGCAGTACCATGCTTTTCAGTTGTTGGCATTTTAGAACATACAGTCGGCACTCTGATCCCATGGGCCCTGCATCTGCAGATTCAACTAACTACAAAAGAAAAACAACAATATATCAATAAAATAATAAGAATAAAAAGCATGCAGTATAGCAACTATTTAAATAGCATTTACATTGTATTAGGTATTATAAGTAATCTAGAGGTGATATAAAGTATATGGAAGGATGTGTGTAAGTTGTATGCAAATACTATGCCATTTTATATAAGCAAGTTGAGCATCTATGGATTTTGGAATCCTGAGGGGTCCTGGAACCAATGTCCCTTGGATAGTGAGAAACCATTGCATTTTAATATCTAGTATATATATTCCCCATTCATTGCTCTTCTTATTCATACTTTTCCAGATAAATCTTATTTATTGCTCCCTATGAAATTTTGAATCACTGTGTCTTTATTTTCAGAAGTGCTTATCTGAGGTGCAACAGCCTTAAAACTTGGACGATATGGCCACTTTCTTTCAAAGCTTTTATCTCTTTCACACTCAGTCCTAAATAGTTCTTATTTGTTGGTCAGAGGCAATTCTAAGGGACACAACTTCCACTACCCACTGAAGGTGAAAATATTAGTAAAGTAAGTCAAAGGAGCATGCATTTGGTGTACACAGTCTTTAGCACATGTCTGGAGAGCTCACATCCATCACCTGTAGTGGGCAGATGTTGAGAGAGCATCAGTAGCGTCCTCTGTCTGGGGTGGCAGTCTGAAGTGTGCTTAGTCCCCACTCACCCTCCACTGGGCTTTCCTCTTCATGTGCATGAGTTTCCACACTCATTTATTCATCAGCTGTTTCGGGGGAGGCCATTATGTGCCAGGCACTGTTCTAGATAGCAGTGACTTAGCAGTGAACAAAACAGGTTAAAAAATAATCCCTGCCCTTGTGAAGCTTACTTTCTAGGAAGCTGATGGAGTTTGCTATAACATGAGTATATATATTTATCACATATGCATGCATACATACATATTATGTATATTTTTATTATTTGTGTGTATATATATTTTGTATACATTACAGAAGAATAAAGCTGTGCTCTGCCATTACCAAATCCAAGTCAAGAACTCCAGACCAATGTCACAGACATCAGCCATTCTTGGCTACTCAGCGCTCCTTCCCTCTTCTTTGGAGAGCATCACTCTGGCTTTCCTTGGGGGAACCGTCTTTCCCACCACAGGCAATAAGGAAGCTCAATGAAAGTACTTCAGATCTTTACCCTTTGGGATTGGTTAAGGGTTATGTGCTTTGTTAAACCAGAAGGAGAGCCCAGGACTTTTTCCTGGAATAATTTAGGAAAAGGAGTTTTTTACACTGGGCTTACGAAGCTGACAGCAGGTAAACTGTACTTTGTAGCGACTATCACAGACATAGTTCAAATGTGAACATTTCTTGAGAATGAAGTCAACACAGAAGAAAGAAAGACCAAGAGATTTTACTTCTATGTTACTGGCATAGTTTGAGTTCCATGATCCACTCATGTTTATTTTTATTTATTTATTTATTTATTTATTAATTTTTTAATTTTTTTGAGACAGAATTTCATTCTGTTGCCCAGGCTGAAGAGCTGTGGCATCAGCCTAGGTTACAGCAAGCTCAAACTCTTGGGCTTAAGCAATCCTTCTGCCTCAGCCTCCCGAGTAGCTGGGACTGCTGGCATGCGCCACCATGCCCAGCTAATTTTTTCTATATATATATTTTAGCTATCCAAGTAATTTCTTTTTTTTTTCATATTTTGACAGTTTTTATATGCACTTATTTGTGTATGCATGCATATAATTCTCTTTTTTTAAATTTATTTCATCATATAATGGGGGTACAAATATTGTTAGGGTTACATACATTGCCCCTACCACTCCTCCCCCCCCCCACATGCCAGAGCTTCAAGCG
>CAUYPO010064956.1:0-11073 GCA_963574435.1 Cheirogaleus major
GGGCAATAGAGTGAGACTCTGTCTCAAAAATATTAAAACAAAAAAAGAATGTTACACAAATGGGATCTGAGTGTGGTGCCACCTGCTGGGACGGCCCTTTGTCACTCAGCACAGCTCTCCCGAGACGCACCCACATAGTTGCTGCATCCGCAGCTCAAGAATCTCTAGTGAAACCTCCTTGGCCTGCACATTTCAGTTTTGGGAATTTTTAAAACACAAATTCCATTTCCTCGATAGTTACATACAGCCATTCAAATTATTTACCGCATCTTGGGTGAGTTGCGGCAGTTTGTGTTTTTTGAGGAGTTGGTCCTCCTCGTCCAGGCTTTAATCATGCATGTGTTGGGTCACCTGTACTGCTTCCCTTACTACCTTTTCTTTTTTTTTGAGACAGAGTCTCACTCTGTTGCCCAAGCTAGAGTGCCGTGGCGTCAGCCTCGCTCACAGGAACCTCCAACTCCTGGGCTCAAGCGATCCTCCTGCCTCAGCCTCCCAGGTAGCTGGGACTACAGGCATGCACCTCCACACCCAGCTATTTTTTCTCTATATATTTTTAGTTGTCCAGCTAATTTCTTTCTATTTTTTTTAGTAGAGACGGGGTCTTGCTCTTGCTCAGGCTGGTCTCAAACTCCTGAACTCAAATGATCCTCCCGCCTCGGCCTCCCAGAGTACTAGGATTACAGGCGTGAGCCACCACGCCCGGCCCCTTACTACCCTTTCGACGTCTACAGGGTCTGTTTCACTCCTCCTGATATTGTTAATCTATATCTCCTTTTTATTTTATTTTATTTTTTTGAGACAAAGTCTTGCTCTGTCACCCAGGCTGTAGCGCAGTGGCATCATCATAGCTCACAGCAGCCTCAAACTCCTGGGCTCAAGCAATCCTCCTACCTCAGCCTCCTGAGTAGATGGGACTACAGGTGCGCAACACAAGGCCTGGCTAATTTTTCTACTTTTGAAGAGATGGGGTCTCACTCTTGCTCAGGCTGGTCTTGAACTCCTGATCTCAAGAGATCCTCCTGCCTCGGCCTCCCAGAGTGCTGGGATTACAGGCGTGAGCCACCGAGCCCGGCTCTCATTTTTCTCTTGTCAGTCATGTGAGAAGTTTGTCAATTTTACTGATCTTTCCAAAGAACCATATCTCTGTTTCACTGATTTTCTCTATTGTTTTTCTGCTTTCAATATCACCAACTGCTACTTTTATGTTTATTATTTCCTTCCCTCTGCTTGGACTTTTGTTGTTCTTGTTCCAGGTTACTGATGTGAGACTTTCCCCCTTTCGTGTACTTAGTGCTATAAATTTCCCTCTCAGCACTGCTTTAGCTGCTTCCCACAGATTTTCGTATTTTGTGTTTTCATTCTCTTTAAATTATTTTAAATTTTTAAAAAGATTTTTCATTCTTTCCTTTCTCCCTTCTTTTCTGAATAATTCAGTACTTCAGTTCAATCTCCATTAAGACCCTCTGTCTCCAGCTGTTGGAGTCAGTGGGTAGAGCAGGACTGGGGCTGCAGGAGGGGGCAGCAGGGGTGGAGGCAGCGGGGATGGAGGCTGAGTGACGTGGTGGCCGGTAGGGGTGCGGTTTGGGGAGCTTGTTTAAATAACGAGGAGAACGAAAACAAGGTTTGTCACTGATAGAGGAAAGACTTATGAACATGGAAGGAAAAAACCATAATGGACTCTGTCTTAGTCTGTTTGGGCTGCTATAACAAAACATCATAGACCGGGGGCTTGTGAGCAGCAGACATCTCTCACAGTTTGAGGCTTGGATGTCTGAGATTGAGGTGCTGGCAGATTCGCTGTCTGGCGAGGGTCCGCCTTTGGGTCCCCGGCTCACTGCCTTCTCGCTGCATCCTCACACGACAGAAGGGGCGATGGTCTCTCTCGGGCCTCTTTTATAAGGGTACCAATGCCACCGAGGGAGGACCTCATCACCTCCCAAAGGCTACACCTCCTAATCTATCACCTTGGGGGGAGGATTTCAAAATACGACTTTGGGGGTGCTATGGTCTGAATGTCGCCCCCAAAGTTCATGTGTTGAAACTTTACGGCCAATGCGACAGTATCAAGAGGAGGCGTAAGGATGGAATGAGGCCGTCATAAAAGGGCCGAGGGAGCAGGGTCACTCCTCCTACGTTCTTCTCTCGTGTGAGGACACCCAGACGGCTCCCCCCCTGAGGAACAGGCCCTCAGCAGGCACTGACCTGCCGGCACCTTCATCTTGGACTTCTTGGAGCTGTGAGAAATACATTCCTGTTGTTTGTAAATTACCCGGTCTCAGGTGTCTTGTTATAGCAGCACAGACAGACTGAGGCGGTGGCGGGGGATAAACATTCAGAGCATGGCAAACCCTGCCGTGTTGCAATGACGCTCATGGTTTTCATCAAGTAGAGAGAGATAAGTAGAAATAAATAGGAATTTATATTTCCTAGCTCTGCTCAGTAAGACAGACGGGGCGTGAGATCCCCTAACAGCAGTGAGCACACCCAACACCCAGATCTGGGTTTCTAAACACCACTCTGCACTAAAAAAAGCCCGCGGCCTTGGAGAAACGGCTCATTCCGGGGCTGGGACAGGGACACCACAAAGCAAGCCTGGAACGTCCTATTGAGCCAAGAGTATGTACACACCATCAAATTGGTTTCACTGATCAACACCTAAGTGCACATATAGGAATAACATTTATCGTGCGTCGGGCAGATGGGAGGGGGAACGAGGGGATGAGTATATACAAATGTAATATGTGCGATGTGCACCGTCTAGGGGATGGACACGCTTGAAGCTCTGACTCAGGGGAGCGTAAGGGCAACATATGTAAGCTAAACATTTGTACCCCCATAATTGTAGAACAAAAAGAGGAAGTGCTATAAGGATGGCAAGGGCTTAGCCAGAGGGCAGGGCCATACAACAGCTCTGAGACCCGTGTCCTTTCAGCCCAATGTGATTTATGGGGCAAACCAGAAACAACGTGGGCACGAAATTAATGAAAATAATAGGTCATAACCCATTCAATAAATCGGGAGTTCATGAAACCATACCGATATAAATACAAAGGGAAGAAGAGAAACCTCGTCATGACAGTGAAAGCCAACGAACACGCAGAGGGAAAGGCGGAACCAGACAATGGCCGGCACCACCCCAGTGACAAGCGGTTCAGGTGTGACCATCCCGGACGCCAAGGCAGAGGAGAAATGCGCGGAGCAGAGACGTGGGCCCAGGCAGGGACGGATGAGGCAAACGCAGCAGAACGCCAGCCGCGGGGAATCTGGGTGCCGGGCACACCAGACGGCTCATCCACTCTCGCAACTTCTCTGAAAGTTCAAATTTGAAACTAAGCTTTAAAAACACACACCCTACAGCCAGCTCTGCCTGTGCTTTTTAAACCTGCTAATGAGATCCCTGGGGCTCTTTCCCCGTCAGCACACCCGACTCTGCCTCATTATTTTCCACGGCTGCACGATGCCCCGCGGTATGGATGACCTTGTATCCTATTAAGTAACTTGTGAGTCGGTGTCTGTACGCTGGATGCTACGAGGGAACCGCACACCCACTTGTGCAAACAATGACGATCCAAATGCCTCCGTGTTCGCAGTGTGGGGAAAGCTCACACCCACCGCTCCCTGCAGTGGCCCTTCCCCATCTCCCCGCACACGTCTTGCCAGGACAGACAGACAGACCCTCCCCTTACCTGCCCGGTGCTTGGCAGGGGCCCAGGGTGGAGCTGAGCCCTTGTCCCCCACGACAGGAGTCGACAGATAATGCCCAAGATTGAAAAGACACAGCAGTGCCGCATGGCACCTGCCCAGAAGTCGCTCGGAGGAGGCGCCCACTGTCCCTGCCCTGATGTCTCCGTGACACCGGCAGCCCCACCTGTCCCAGCCCCTTGTGCTCTCTGCACACTTTATTTTTCTTCAGAGCACAGACCACCTGTCAGGCCGCATTCTGTTGTTTATTTTGTTGTGTGCGTGCTCTCTCCTTCTGTCCGTCCGTCCGTATGTCCGTCCGTACGTCCCTCCCTCCCCCGCCTCCAACCTGAGCTCCCCCAGGGAGAGAGACTTTGAACCCTTTTGTCCCCTGCCCTACCCAGCCAGCCAGAACAGTGCCCTGCATGCAGCCGGCACTCAACCCACATTCGATACAGGAGGGAGGAAGGAAAGGGCTACAGGGAGGTAGGGGGGCCGCAAGGCCACACCTAGGGGACCACCGGCTGCATGACCCCGGCAGAGTTGGAGCGCCCGGCAAGCTTCTCATCAAAGCCAGCCTGAAGCAAGTGTCTGGGTAGAAACCCTGGAGCCCAGGAGGAGACAGAGGGAGACCCTCCCCCTGCCCCTGGGGATGCAGTGGGGTGGGTGGGGGTCACAGCCCACTCTCCTGGGGACCTTGGGGCTTAACACGTGCAGCACAGAACCAAGAGATTAGGAAGGTCCTGAAAAATTCCTAATGACACCAGTGTCTGGGGTCACCTCAAGGTAACGGGGTCTCGAGCACTCGGGTCTCTGCTCACCAGCAGCGGAGGGGCTGATCCAGAGGAGAGAGGCTATGTCAGCTGGAACCCACGCTTGCTTTACAAATCTGCTTCCAAGCGCTGTGCCATCTCGGAACACGTGAACCAGAAGAGGACAGGCCTGCCCAGGCAGGGACCCCCGAGCGGCCAGCTCAGCCCTGGGAGCTTCACCACGTGGACTGAGCGGAAATCCCAACCTGTGACAACATGCCCCGGCTGGGCGCCTCGGGACGCCTCGCACCCTTGAAGACACCCTGGCTGCCGTGCGGGCCCCGTCGCCCTCAGCCCTGGCTCGGGCCTCTCGCTTCCCCCTTAAGCACGGAGATTTTTCAGCCGAGCTCCCGCCTCGCCAACCCAGTGCTTCTCCCCAGGCACACCCCCCTCCCTGGGACATCTGGCAATGATCGTGAACCTTTTGGTTGTCACAACGGGGTTGTGCACGGCTGGTGCCTAGTGGGCAGAGGCCAGGGACGCTGCCCACAACAGACCTCACGACAAAGAACCACCCCCATCCCCAGTGGCAACAGTGGAGCTGCAGAAGCCCTGCTGACCCCCCACCCATCGCCTGCTCAGTCCCTCCTTCAGGCAGAATCTCCCGGCAGACCTGGCCCTGCCCAGTGCCCACCTCCCTGCCCGCACGCGCTCTGAACTTGCCCCCGGCCCCCAACAGGCCACGGTGCCCAACCTGTCCAAGGCAGGTGCACGCCCCATGCCCACCCCGGCCCAGCTGGCAGGGGGTGGTCCCGTGGACTCTGGGCAGCACAGCTGGCACTGGAAGATGCTCCCTGATACCCTGGCCGAGGTGGGCACAGCCACCCCTGCTTCCCCAGGGTGCTCTTAAATATCTCCCTGCTGACACATCAGTGCCCACAACTCACCGGGAGCTCCCTGAGCAAGGCAAGGCGTCTAGACATGACCCCTCCGGAAGGTGGGCACCACGGGAGGAGCCCAGCAAGATGGTGACTGCCCGGGGAGGGCACCGAGGGTCCCGTCCTCCCAAACGACATCCTCTCCAGGAAGAGCCAGGAGACACCCGTCAGAGCTGCCTCTGCAGGGAACACGCTTCTCCCCAACCCCACAGACGCCCGAGGATGCCGAGGGCCACGGAAGCAGCAAACAGCCGAAAGAAAGGACGGAGCGACGGTGCGGCCCTCTCGGTGCCAACACTTCACCCCCACTGGACTGTGATGTGCTACATTTTTCAAATGTGTTTTGTTAGCAATTAGAAAAAAAATCCCACAAAACCTCAAAACAGGTGGGGTGGGCACAGCGGGCGGAATGTGCTCAGGGAGAGACGTGGCCCTGGGGTGGGCACAGAAGGACTTTGTCACCCACTGCCCATGCTGCCCGGGCCCCATCCCTCAGCTCCTCTCAATCGGCCACGGCTCAGACGCCGGGCCCCGTCTGGCCCCAGTGCCTCCTCCTGGGGGGGCCTCCTCCCACCCTGAGCCTGTCCTCTTCCCTGTTGGCCTGAGGTCATCCCCTTTGGCTGCCAGAGGACAGGGCCAGAGATGGCATGGGTGACCAAGCGGTGGCCAGAGAGGAGAGTGACGTGCCCCTTGCAGATCCTGTTCAGAGCTGCCACCACCGCACCGTACCTGAGCTGGGCACCTCCCACCATCCAAACTCCTCACAACCTGATGCCTCCTCCCCTAGCCCTGGGTGGGCTCCGGGGGGCAATTCCGCACCTGGATTCCTAAGAGCCGCCCAGCTCTGGGACAAAAGTCACGTAGAAACAACACTGTCCCTCCCACAGACAGATGCGCATAATCTCTGCTAACATTTCCCCATTGTGTGGCTGAGTTAAACCTCTGAGTTAAACCTGGAACAGACGCTGTAACCCCAGGCGAGAGAGGAGCGAGAGCTTGCAGGAAAGGCCTAATCCCACAGGAGGGGATAGTACGGGGGCTGCTGAAAGGCCCCTGCCCGGAGTCGGAAGTGGGAGATTGCCGTAATCCGGTCTTCCCCTGGTGGTCTTTTTATAATACGACACTAGGCCCCTCTTTCCTCCGGGACATGCCAGGGGGAGTCCTGCAATGGGGACTTCGCTCCCGTGAGCTAGCTGGAAGGCCGCAGTGGCAGGCAGGCCCCTGCGTCAGAGCCAGGGCCAGGCGGGTGGAAACGACTGGGCAGAGGAGGCCACACCAGCGTCCTGGCTGCACGTCCCTCCGCAGTGGACGCGAGGTTGCTGCCACCATCGGCAGGTGACTCTGGAGCACGGGAAGTGCCCTGGCGGGAGACCAAGGCTGACTCGACCTCTCTCCCCCAGCAAAAAGCTCTCGGCCCTGGGTTTGGGTTCCAGATACAAGCAGGAAGGAAAATGCACCACACGTTGGTCTCTGCTTCCCTGACGAGGGGACGCGGTCCCCAGGGCCCCCTGTGGGGCACACACTGGGGAGTGTCACGCTCTGTCGTCCAGCCCGTGGTGGTTGGAAGGCCACTACCAGGGGGCATGGGGTTCAGGGGTGGGCAGAGCCAGACGGCAGGGCGGGATGTTCTTGAAATGTGGCAACCTCGTCCTTTGGGGATTATTTTCCTTCTTTCTCCTTCAGGGCATGTGTGACGTCAGAGCGGCAGCACAAACACGCCTGGGCAGAAAACCACGGACCCCGCGTCCTTCAGCCAGGAGGGCTCAGCCTCCGGGGAGCTCTGCTGCCCGCACCCGCCCTCGCCAGCCCTGCGCACGCGGGAGCGCCGCCCGACGACGAGCACAGAGCATCGGGCTCGGCCTGTCTGCCGCTTGCCGGGCAGCGCCAGGCCTGACGCCGGGCAGATCGGCCGCGCTCGGGGGACTGTGCTCCCCGCTGCAGTGACAGAGGTAGATGGGACCAGCCCGGCCCTCCGGGGGCTTCCCTTCCCGGCAGGTCACCTGCGCACCAGGGAGGGGCAGGACCGACCCCACTGAAGTGCGGGTTGCGGGGGCAGAAAAACTCACGCGAGGCCTGCAGGACCAAAAGGGGAGGAAGCCGTTCCCCAGAGCAGCCAGACGGGGACTGAGGGGCCACGGGGTGGCAGACGGGGAAGATATGTCACACAGATTACGATGACGCGGGAAGAAAAATCCAAAGCAGGATCCAACCTCGAGCCCCCAAGGGGACAGGCAGGAGGGGGCTCTCTGGAGGCCGCCCCACCCCCGCTGCTTCTTGTGGGGGCCACTGAGGCCCATGCCCAGGAAGGGGCACGCAGACCTCACACGGGCCAGTCCCTGCGCAAACAGCCACGCAGTGGTGTCACCGCACCACATCTCAGATAGACTCCGGTCCCCGGGATGGGCTGACAGGGCAGCAGATCTGCGTTCGCCCGTCTCTTCCTCCAGCCCAGCCCCCGAGCCCCCTTCCCTCCTCTCCCCTCTGCGCGAGGTCCTCCACTGGGCCATGGCGCGCCAGGGAGACATCCCTCATGGGCAGCCCAGTGTCCGCCCCAGCACCTCCTTGTCCTGCAAATCCCCAGCAAGCGCTCGGCCCCGGCCCCACCAGCTCCTCTCCCACCTCGTCCCCCAGGAGGCTCGAGCTCTACCTGCCCTGGGCTGGCACCGACGGGACACAGGATGAAAATCGTGGTCGCTGTGCGGGCGACCACTCTGTGTGGGGCGACTGGAGAGAGCGGGATGTGTAGGGCAGGTGTGAGGGGCAGGCCTGGTGGCAGGGGGTGGACCCCAACTGCCCGAGTGTCAAATCCAGAGACAGGGTAGGAGTGAGAGGCAGAAAGGCGGGAGACGCTCCACCGTCCGCCCGTCAAGGTCAGGGCCGGGGCTCCTGGAAGTCCAGAGGGCGGTGGTGGGGACAAGGTGGGGACGAGGCCAACCCAGACCCAGGACGGGGTAAGCACCCCTAAAGCTCCCAGGAATGAGAACAGCGGTTTGCAAAATCACGGCCGCGGTAGCGCGGCATCAAGATGCGAAATCCAACAACACATTTCCTTACATGCCGAAAACAGCAAAATAAAGCAAAACCAGAAACGCCCACGCCTTCCCAGCATTTCCTTGGAGAACATTCCGACTCTCGGGTTACATCCAGGGAGAGCGGACAATTTTGGCTCCGAAGCTGTGTCTGAATGGCCTGGAATTTCAGCCGCTGGTAACGCCCCGGCCAAGGCCGCTGCAGATGAATGAGCCCTTTCTGCGCCCCGCCCCCGCCCGCGCTCCCGCTGGGAATATCCCGCCGCACGGGCTCGGCGTGTTCACACGGACCTGCCGCAAACGCTGGGCTCCTGAACCACGCCCCGGCGGCACGTTTTTAAAAATTTCAGGATAGAAACGTCTTAGAGCAGAAAAGCTGCTTCCAGGGCCCCGCCGCGGGCCGCCACGAAGCAGGCCTACCTTGTTGTAGTACTGCACCTGCACCGAGTGCCAGCGCCCGTCACTCACGCCCCCGGGGACCTGCGGCGCCACGGTCGTTGTGGTCTCACCTGCACAGCGGGAGGGAGATCCAGAGAGAAAACTGGGGTTGAGGGGCCCGCTGGGGACCCCAGATTGGGCTCCACGGCTGCGGGCAGGGCGGTGTCAGAGACACGGCTGCGTCCTCCCAGCCCGCCCCCCGGCTCCTGGCTCCCGCGGGAGGCCCCGCTACTCCACCGCTTTTCCTTTGCGATTACTAAAGTAATTCTTGTTCCTCTTTATGACATATGAAAAAACATCAAGAAGCATAAGAGGGTGAACGCGTCCGATAGCGCGGCAGGTCATGCCCACGCCGTGGCAGGGCCTTTCCTTCTTCCCACGCGCCACACCAACGCAGAGCCATCAGATCCGATGCAGAGCTCCGTTTACCCTGCTGGCCACTTAATGACATAGCGAAAGTGCTGTCCCATGTTTTTCACAACCTTGTCACCACGTAACACATCTGTTAGTGAGGTCACAGAACTCTCCCCTTGGACGTCTCTGTCTTGGGGCGCCTGTGTCCTGTCCCCCCCCCCCCAGACAGAGCTCTTGCTTCCGTGGGGCTGGCCAAGCGCGGCTGTACGTCCCCTTGGGGATTCTGGCTGAAACAGTCCTGGTCACGCAGCAGCTGGCAGGACGGGAGAAAGGAGCTTCGAGTGCAAAGAGTGGCAGGGTCCCAGGCAGAGAATGCCACCCCAGGGAGCCAGCGGGCGTCCCATTCCTTTATTCCATACAAAATGCAAAGCCTCGACCTCTGTCATGAACATGTAAATAGGGCCAGGGCTGGAGGGCCAGGAGCACCTCTGAGCCGAGCTGGGGACTCCCAGGTAAAGCAGGAGCAGGTACAATTCCCCGCTAAAAATCACTCGTGCCAGAAAAACACAGATATTGCTGTGGGCAGTCTGGATGCTCTTTTCCAACACCTGGGGCAACACGTTCAACGGCTTTTTCGATATTTTTAATCCAGAGATGTACCACACTTTATTTAACGATTCCTCAATGTTTTAAAATCCGAACTGTATCTTCCGTACCTTCAGCACTGTAAGTAACCCTGTAATGAACATCTTTGTGCACTCTGGGTTTCTTCCAAGGGACGGAGTCCTAGACGTAGAATTAGGGGATCAAAGGGTGTGCGGCTTGGAGGATTAGGGTGATCTTAACTGACAAAGTGCGGGAGAAGCACTCCGAGCCCAGCCTTCCCTGGGAAGCTCACCTACCTGCGGAGAAGGTGAGCTGCAGCTGCTCCTCCACGATCTCCAGGGCGATGAAGTCGTGTTTCTCGTTGAAGCGGCCATTGTAGAGCAGCAGGGCATTCCTTTCTTGGGTGGCAAACCTGCGGCGCCAAGCAGAAGCACGTCACACGGCGAAGACCCCAGGGCCAAAGGCTTCCCGGGAGTGACAAGCCCAGCACCAGAGGAGGACAAGCACACGGGCCATGACTCAGGACAGGCCATGGGCCGCGGCACCCATCCCGTACGTCAGCATCAGACCTGCTTAGCAACGTTCTTTCCTGGAAGTCACGAGCCAGGATCCACAGGGAAATTTGGTCACCACGGGCTGGAGGATGTGACACTATGTTTGCACAATGTTCTAGAAGCATGACACCCAGCCAACATACCATTTACAGATGTTTTCAGACAAAAAACACACGTGGCACACCTTCTGTTGCAGAAATAGAATCCTGAGTCTGCGCGCCAGGGCACAGGGATGGGGCACCTTCCCACGAGGGGATGCTGCGGAGGAAGGACCCCAGGGCCTGCCCCGGCCCCACCAAGCTCCAGTGCCACGTGCATCTGTCTGTCCCCAGGCCCTCGGCTCCTGCTGCCCCTTCTGCTGGGAACAACCTTCCCCGGCTCTGCCCGTCTCCCAGGATCACTCCAGCTGCGTTTTCTCTGACTCATTTTATCTACACTGCCCAATCTGTCTATCACAGCACTGAGTTTATTTCTGAAATCATCCTGCTTATTCACTCATTTATAGGAACACACAATCCTTCAGGGGAGGGGCTCCCTTGTACTGCTGCCTGGTCCCTGTCAGTGTGTGACTAAATGAATGAATGGGCGCGTGACAATGAACAGACCTGTCAGAACTTTACATGTTCAAAGAGTGAAAAACCAGCCAGGCGCGGTGGCTCACGCCTGTCATCCTAGCACTCTGGGAGGCCGAGGCGGGAGGATCGTTTGAGCTCAGGAGTTC